>QTSX02001562.1:0-225406 GCA_014839935.2 Entomophthora muscae | reverse complement strand
GTGTTAACCAAACTAAATGAGCTCATGAGTATCAGAGGTGTATTCTCCACGCCATACCACCCTGAGTCAAATGGGATGGTTGAGAGAGCAAACAGTACCCTTATAAGTATCCTGCGGAAGTTGGCGGCTGATAGAGCAGCAGAATGGAACACGTTCTTGCCTGCAGCCATGTTTGCTTATAATATTGCTGTACACTTAGCAACAGGGAAGTTGCCATTCCAACTACTTTATGGCAGACACCCTGCATTACCCCCAATCTTGTACTCATGCATAGAAGAACAAGGGCTTCAATCTCTGCACATGTACCAGGAACGCCTAGCTTGCACTCTCATAAAGCTACAGTCTGAGGCATATTCTAACTCACTGGCTAAGAAGATAAGGGACCGTGAAAGGGACAACAGGAAACAATTTGATCTGCCCAAATTTGCAGTAGGAGACTGGGTGCTTTTTCACATTACACATGGCAACGGCCGCGCTCACAAGTTGGCAGCCATCTGGATAGGACCCTTTGAGATCATTAATAAGACGTCCACAGACACCTACACTATTAAGGATGTGAAGGATGGACGCCTAGTTAACTGAGTACACGCAAAATTCTTGAGAAAGTTTAACAGGAAAGACTGAAATAAAACTAATAGAGAAAAAAGAAAAAAGGAAACAATTAAAAAATATAGATATATATAAGTAAAAAATATCATATATAAATAAATGTAAAGAATAAGAAAAAATAAATAACAAAAAAGATTACAAGAATACCAAAAAGAAAAGATTGAAATCAGGTCAACTAAAACAAAAAGAAACTAAATAAAGAAAATCAGAACTAAAGAAGATAAAAATACTAAACAAACCAATACATTAAATAAAAAGATAAAAATAAAATAAAAAGAATAAAGGGGAAGAAAAAATTAAAACACTAATGCATAATACAAAAGGAAAATACTGGCAAGCATGAGGAGCAGTTTAATTGCGAGTACTGTGGGAAGGGTCTGAGCGACAAGGATGCTTGGCGGGACGCTGGAGATTCACCACTGGATGCCGTGGGCAGGGAGAAGGTAGCGGTTGTTGCCGAGGCGCTGGCGCACATGTGCCAAGATAACCAGCATCTGAGACCAGGCCAACTGGGAGTTCCGTGACATGGAGGTCCAGTTACAGAGCGGAAGGCAGAGCTGGCTCACGGGCACAAGGCGACCCCAACCACCACGAGCAGAAAACGCAGCCCCAATTGACAGGCAGTCCATCAGGGCGTCCTCCATATAGGAGTAGGCTAGCGGCAACAGGACCCAGAGCTGATAGGCCAGAGCACAATAGTGCTCCAGGCAACAACCAGCGTACCCTGGCTGGCCAGGCTGGCAACTATCAGGGGCGTACCACATGAAGTGGCACACAGCGGCACGCAGCGGCAGCTAAGGGAAGATAGAGGCTGGCGTTGCCAGTACTCACCGCTGAAAGGAACACCTTGAAAGTAACTGAGAAGCGTTGACTGGCGTTGGCCTGGACAGGAAGGTCCAAAGTTTGATGGAATGCTGGGTCAGCGGCGAGCTCAAGAGACCAAATCCGAGCCACCTCATCGATATTTGTTTCAAATAACGATAGTGTGGGTGTGTTGGGTGGAGATCTGGCCAGGCACCAAGGAAGCAGACTGAAGGCCAAGGCGCACCTCAGTAGCCAAGCGAGAGGCATTGTACTGGCCATGGTAGAGCTCACCAGCACAAATAGGGGACATGACGTCCTTGTCAGAGTGCATAGCCTGCATGAAACTGAACATGGTTTCTTCATAGTGGCAAACCCCGAACTTGCTCAAAAGATTGGGGTAGTCCATGGGGACCTCGTCTGAGTTGCGACAATCACGAAGCATTGAAGAAGGGGTGGCTGGGGGCTCACCAGAGGAAGGCAAGCACTGCATAAATTGGCGTGAGGCACCAGAAGGACCAACAACAAGAGGCGTGCTGGGAGTGGGAGGAGTCTCGGCAAATAAGGAATCCTTCTTGAAGAGGTCACCAGCATTAGAACTGGGAGCAGAATTAAGGGCAGAGCTGGCCACAGTGGTGGCGCAGTCCTGCTCGCGGAATTAATCCTCGCTAGAGCAAAGATGGTTGAGGAAGGCAATCCTCCGGAGCGGGGCATCTTACGGAAGGCATTGCGCTCTGCCTCACCCATGGTTGCCATCATGGCGTCGTATGCTTGACGCATGTTTTGGTATTTGTTGCTGCTATTATCAGTGGGGTTCATCTTGGAAAGAAAGGAAGTAGTGCTTGGTCAAGTGGGGGAATATGTTGGGAATTTTGACCAAGCAATGATGATAATTATGACGGAGCTCGCAGATATGAACTGCAGCAGCCAAATTATATAAATTGGCAGTATAAATTATATGCATATTGGAATAGCTGTAGTCTTCTGACCTGAGCATTAAATTATCCAATGATAAGCGCCGCTGCGGCAATTAAACAGTACATAATTTGCTGCCGCGGCACTTAAAAATATACACAAGCACCGCCTAGTGATTGGATTAAGCGCCAAAGCGCCAAACTACTTTTACATCAAGCGCCGCCGCGCCAGCTGAAAATTATTGCAAGCGCCGCCTGGTGAATATTACAGGCGCCAAAGCGCCGCCCTACTTTTGCATCAAGCGCCGAGGCGCTGGGTTTGATTCCCCTTAATCTTGAATTTCCTAAATTAACTGTATTTCTAAGCAGCCAATGCAAGGACACAAATTAGGCAGGATGAATGGCCTCAAAGAATACCAAACCCCCCACGCCAGCAAGGACCACCTGTGCTGGGTGAAGCAATTAAAATCTCATTGGTTGGCGTGTTTGAAACAACCAAACCTAGATCACTAATTACCCAAAATAAGTGTGTGTTGGAATGTCCTAGAAGATATTGCCAACAGCCCAGGAAGACGCTCCCCAAGAGGGTATAAATACTTTTCCCCCAATAATAATAAAAATACTTTTCGACTTATACAAGTGCTTCTGCGTGATCAGAAGCCAACCCTCCAAAGTAATTATTGATTCCTCTTCCTATACGCTCTTCTGCCACAATACTAATCATATCCTCACATATGACAGTATCTAAGCCGAGTACCCTGCGCCCTATTACAGAAATGAGTCGCCCCCATACTCCCAGCGCGACAGATATGATACTACTCATATATTCACATATGACTGTATTTGAGTGAATGCCCTATAATATTAAATAATTGTAGCACTGTAATGCAAAAAGCACGACAGTGATATATTTATCTCTCTGTAAAGTAGAGCTAGATTTGTTTTCATATTCAATTTCTGATGTCAAACTTTGTGGTGCATCTATCCATGCTGGCTCGTATGATTTCCATATGGAGCACTGATGCCCAGGTACGGTGTGGTCTAACGGCATATCTGGAGTTTCTATAAAATATGTGTACTGATACAGGCTAATAGTAGCAGATGCAAGGAAGTTGTATTGAGAGAAACTTAAGGCTGTATTTATGTCTGCATAGATGTGTCCTAAAGATATCCCAAATATTTGGTAAAATTTCAGGCGCATTCTTGTTGTAAAAGGCTTGATCGACCCAATGCACTAGCTCTCTTGGTATGATGTTAATATGGAACCATGTTCTGTCGATGCTAATAAGCCCCTACACTTAAATACAGAGTAGCTTATGTTTTAATTAAGCAAGCTGGCGTGAAAAGGATCATCTCTAGACCATTGATTATATGAATCAGGTAGTTGATAGAGAAGAATAGATCGCGAGTGTCATGTTTTCATGGGTTTTAAAGAAAATTTATGATGGAAACCTTTCTAAGGGATCAAAAATAAAAGAGGTAATTATTGGTATTCTGACAGAGCACGGGGCTGAGGAAATTCTGTATGAGAATGAAAAGTCCACCGGCCTTCCTTGGTAGGAGGATGCACAGCTAAAATGTTAAAATCGACAAAGCAATCGTCCTTACATTGTGGAGTTGGAGGAGCAGCGTATCCGTTGGTCCTAGAGGCATTGTTGTTCTGCTGGTTCGAGTTGCGGACAGGAGGTGGAGGTGGGGCCCTAACCCTAGAGTTTTCTGAAGCTCCACGACCCAAGAATGTTGGCGGAGGAGGTGGGGCTTTACGTGAAGAGATAGTTGAAGTACTTGAAACTGGGGCCGATGAAAGGGGCAAACGCTGCTCTGAAGCCCCAGGGTTTCCAGGCGGTGGCGGAGGAGGCCCTCCTCGAGGTGGTGGTGGAGGTAACCCACCAGGGCCCCTGGAGGGAAGCGGAATTCTTGGAGGTGCGGCTGAAGGTGGCGGAGGAGGAAGAGAAGCAGGAGGACGAGGCGGTGGAGGGACACCGAAGCTTGGAGGAGGTTTAGACGGCACAGGGGTAGTAGGAGTTGTGGGATGGTTAGGAGAGGTTAAGGGACGGATAGGTGGAGTCTGGGAGCCAAAAGTTCGGGCCTCGTGAGAGGTTTCTAAAGGGTTAAAGCTGGAAAGCGAGGGAAAATACCTTCATTGATCTTTCCAGGAAGTGCATTACCCCGACTTTTAAGTTTAGGTATTCCACCAGCAAACAAACCGCCAAGACCTCCCGAAGGAACTGCTGGTGGTGTGGATCCAGAGCTCGCCGAGGCACTACTAGCTGGCTTTGATGCAGACATATTTTTTCCTGTTAGGTGTGAGCTCAATCACCATAAAACCTACCTTCAATAATTGGGGAAGAACGATCATTTGTGACTGCTTTCTTAAGCTTGGTTCCTTTTTGGATTTGACTTAACAGGATGTTTCTATCTGGCGCTCCTGAAGATTTCGCTAGGGGCCCTTTTGAAGCTGATGGTGCAGGAGGAGGTGGTGGCCCTGGTGGTGGGGGTGGCCCAGGGGGTGGAGGTGGGGGGGGAGGAGGAGGCATTACTAGTTTAGGGTCCGATTAGATAGAGATAAATGCAAGACAAACTCAGCACTATTGGAATTTCAAGAAAAATAAATATGCAGAGCTGTAATGTTTTTAGATTTTTCTTTGTGAAGACGCGTGTCAAAAAAGAACTCTTTTAGAAAAAATATACGCAGAGATTGAACTTTTGAGACTTGTTCAATAAAAATAGTACGCATTCAAAGCAAAGCGACCAACAATTTTTGAAAACAGTTAAAAAGCCAAAAACTATACCAAGTAAACATGACAAAAATGCACAACCCTAGCAACAAAGGTTTTTAAAGTAAAAAGATGCGCTGATGAAAGTAGGACTAGAATTAAAAAGAAAATTAAATGATTAGGCAGAATAACCTTCGTTGGAGTAAAAATAAAGTGAAAATCATAATAACTTACTTTATCTAAAATATTATTTTGATACTTTGGGTATTCAGTACCAACAAGCCGAGTTAACTAGAAATAAGCTGCCACTTTACAAGAATAATAAGTGGCACTATGATTGCGGGTTATTAGTAGTCTTGCATAAACTAAAGGCTTGGATCCTGAACACTTCACTCGCTTGCCAAATCGACTTGAATTCCCAGCCATTAATCGAGTATAGCATAGGATGGAGTAGAGCATGTTTGATGTAAGCGCTTAATCGTGCAAATAGTCTATCAGATCCTAAGCTTTATAACAGTAGGATTTAATAAAATCAAACATATACTTCAGAATCTTTATTTACATATCCACAGAAATCTGCCCAATCCAAAGTGGAAACCAATTCCACCTAAGCTTAGAACTAACCACATAAAATCAACTTCAACGATAATGGCAATGCTATCCCTGCTAAGCCATAAGCGTTACTTATCCAAACATATGGGTCATTATTTTAGAGATTAGGCCATTTTCTAATGCACATGCTGCTCAAGTCGCAGCATAACACAGTTCAATTTTGAAAAAGTAACTAATTACACAATTTATATTTAAAACATTAATAACTCAATGAAAAATTAATATTTTTTCACACTGTAAACTATCAAAATGAAGCTAAGAATCTTATCTTTCTATTGGTGTAAAAATTTTAATATGTATACTATGCTCATTATTAAAGCAAAAGTAATTTAAAAGAGCATAATCCAGATTTTATTATATGATTATATCTAATGATATAAAGTAGATCACTTCAAAGCTAATAAATACTCTTTTTTGAATACACAACAGATGTTTTTTATTTGACGAAATTAAAGATAAGATTGAGAGCTTTATTTTCGCATTTTATTTTATTTAAAAAGCTCAATTCTCTAGGATTTTATGATAGTTTGAAGTTAGGATGTTTTTATCACTGTTTAGATTGATTTTAAGGTTCAAGTGAGCTTCGAACCTCAAATTGAGCATTCTTTAAATAGAATTCTTTAATATTTTATCATTTAAAAATATGCGGAAGAGTTACAATTAACTGAATACATCATTTTAATTGATTTGCATTGATTACAAAGAGGATATTATGTAATAATAATGCTTAGCTGCTTCACATATATCACTTGTGCATGAAAACTGAGTATTTAATTAATTTCTGCAAACATAAATTCAAGTTCAAACTATAATAAAAGCTATCACACCATTTCTTTCAGAATGGTGTCATTTAGCTTGGTATATAAGAGCTAAAGTACCACAGAGCTTCTAATCCAAATAACCCAATTCAAAGACCACATTCTGATCATAACTACTCCATCATTAAGGCACACATCAAAGATCTGACCTAATTACAGATTCAAAATACTACCATGCCCTCAGTTAAATTTACTTCTTCCATGCTACCCTTTTTTTCCTTGGGAGCTTCAACAAAAAGAGAGAGAATTGCAATGTTAAAAAAGGCATTCCTCTTTATTGCTGGTGATGATCTTGATAATTTCATCAAGCACTTCCTTACTCAAACTGAATTTGGGAAAGCTCAGTTCCTGCCAACTATTCAAAATCAAGAAGGCAATGAGTTCATTGAAAACTTAAAGGATCTCATGAAATCTTCTCCCCAAAAACATATCCCAGCCTTGCGATCTCTGGTTACTTCCAGTTACTCTTTAAAAGAGCTTAATGATATGGGGTTTAATATAACCAAAAGTGAGTTTGAATACTCAAGAAAAATAAATAAAAATAAAAATGTAAGCTTAAACAAAAAAAGCCAAAAAAAATAATAACTATTCATTAAAAAAGAAATAACTAAAAAAATAATTAAAAAATTGCTGGAAAATTCTTTTGAAACAAGCCAGTTTACAAAAAAAGTGCCTGAAAAAATTTATAAAGATATAGAAAAAGAGATGAGTAATTACTCAACTGAAATTAAATACTCTCTACTTAAAACAAAAAAAGAAATATATGAAAATATGAAAATAAAAAATGAAATTTCAGTTTCAATTTCCACTTACTATAAATTAATCCCTAAAAATATAATAAAAAGTAAAAAACAAACCAATATGTGCAATATTTGTAATTTAAAAAATTCACTAGAAAAAAAGAAGGAAGAATGTGAAAGTAAAAACTTACCATTACCAGAATCTATAGACAATGACTTAAAGACTATTAATCAGCACCAAGACTTTTATGTTCATCAAAATTGTGAATATAAAAAAAGATATTAATGAACTAGATGATGAGTCTTGTGTTGTAGTTATAGATTATAAAGAAAACTCAAAGGTTGGAGGTGGTCCAATTGAGACCAATAATTGTTTTTATTCAAAAAAACCAATCTCATTATTAGGGTTTGCATTAGTTTTTAAAGAAAACAATAAAATTAAATATGAATATCATGATTTTTTGTCTCAAATATTATCACATGATTCTTTATTTTCAGGTGAATGTCTAATAAGTCTTCTTAAATTAGATAGATTTTAAAAAATAAAAATATAAAAGTATGGACAGATAATGGAAATCATTTTAGATCATATGAATTTTTATATTACTTATTTAAAGAGGCACCTAAATATATTAAGGGTTCCATAAAATATAACCGTTTTGTTGAATGCCATGGAAAAAGCATTGTTGATGGTCACTTTGGTGTAATATCAAAAATTTTAAAGGAAAAAGAAAATGTACTTTATATTAACAACATTAATGATCTAAAAAATATTTGTGAGAAAGAAGAAAGAAGAAAAGAATTATACAATTCATCTTTAACTGGTTCAATTGTTTCCCAAAAAGCATTTTTTTATATTTATGAAAGGAAATTTAGGCCTATAAAAAGAGAGCTTGAAGTTAAAAATCTGCGCATTAATCTTTCATATTTGATGAAAGATGGGAAGTTATATACTTCACCTTTAACATTTGAAAGCTTCTCAGAATATTCTGAGATATTTTATCATTTGAAATCACGTGATGATACCAGAGAAACAAAAATATCAGAAGATGCTAGTAGTGTATTGGGGCAAGTTCATGAAGTAGGGCAGCTTACTAGAGGGTGTATTTTAAATAGAGTTATCAGTCTTTCAAAAACAACAACCTTTTTTTCTGAAACAAACTAAGAATATTTATGATGAGCCAAAGATAGGGTAATAGCATTTATAGCTTTGGGGCTGCTATTACTCTCCCATGCAACTCATCATAAATATTTTTGGTTTGTAGTAGCACTTAAGATATTTTCAGTAGTACTATAAGTTGCAATTTTCAATTATAAAATCAATGAATTATTTTTTAAAAAATCACCCAAGCCCAAGATCAATTAAATATTTGGGATTGATTATATTTTACTCTTTCTGAATAATTTGAATATGAATAATGTGATTAAGTTATAAAATAACCAATCTGGCGCCTAGGCATAACAAGAAAAATAATGTCCCATATTTTCAGCACCAACTTAAAAAATTAACATATCAGCCAACATGCGCCTTTAAATTGCTACTTCTTTAAAACACCTTAAACATTGAGGCCTACTTGGGTAGTCACCAGCCTATCTACCAGCCCAACCTTAGCTATAGGAGCCCCTTTGATCCTAACCTACCAATCGAATGTGCTGTACTAAATGCATGGTCCAATCCTCCTCTCTCAGTAATTTGCATTCCACTGCTGGCAATAATACCAATATAAATACTAAAACAACTCACTAAAATCAAGACTTTACAACCTATTGAGATAAACAAAATCAGTCCAAAACAAAAGATACATACTGATCTTTTAATTGGAAGTAACAGCAACACAGCTGACCACACAAAATCATCAAAGCCACATCCAAAGCTACCATGTTTATCAAGCTCTCTGAGACCAGCATGGACTCAGTCACCAAAGTGAAACCCTCCATCCAACCACAAACCCATATATCAACCAGAACAGACAACAGAATGATCAAGTATCAAACCAAATTAGCAAGTTCTCACACTGTTACCAGGCATCCTAATTAAGATATATAATCTGAAGCAGATATTGGATATATATTATTATGAGCACCTGTTTTTGGGGCAAGGTTATCAAATGTATCAATACAGGCAACCACCAGAATTAACTCATTCCGCAAGTTGACTTACTATATGTCGACAATCAGAATTAAAAATACTTTAATGTTGACAGCATTGAAAAGTCAGAATTAAGTTTTAACTTATGCAGACTACTAAATGTCGACACTTTTTTAATAAGCAGAAACCTGTTTCCTGAACATTTTACTTAATAAAACTTAAGCTTCAAGATACTTTTTAGGGTAATGTGACAACATAGATTTTAAAAAGTTCATAAAAATTATACATGACAATTAAAAAATTTCATAAAAATCCACTTTAAAAATAATTCACTATGAAATTAGCTATCTTTACTATAAAATATTTTTCCCACTTATGAAGATAAAAAATCCAATATAAAAAAGGTACTATATAAAGATTTACATATTATAGGAAAATATAATAATCATAAACAGTAATATAAAAGTTTTTTATATTAAAAACTACAAAAAACATATAATTTACTAGTAAAATACCAATATAGGCCATGTAATACAGTCTAAGACATCAAACTATCAATAGAAAATCAATGATTTTATAAAAACAGTATCATAAATTATTAATAAGTTATTTAGAATAACTATTTATTTAAAAAAATTATACTTAATATATAAGAACTATATACAAAATTAAGCAATACTCAATAAATTTAATTAGAAGCTAGACTGTGATCACCTGGTTGCCATTAAGAACTGTGGCAATCTTCTTGATGTATTCCCCAATCTCTGAAAGCTTATATTTGGCCTTGACAACATCCTTGATCTTCTCTTGATACTGTTCTCTTTGGTGGTTCTCTTCTTCTTGGATGGGTGGTTCTCAATATCTCTGATGGATGCAGCAGTCTTCCCCTGTTGGACTTTGAGGTGCTCGTAGAAGGTGTTGTATCTGGGCTTGATTCCAAAGGAGGACTTGATATGCTTATACCAGCTCTCCAAAGATGAAGTTGTTTTCATCTCATCCTTAAGAACTGCCTGGTAGCAGTTCCAGTTGGCTTTGGCTTTGGGCTTGCTTCAGTACTTAATGACCTTACGTCTAATCCACTGTGGTTTGTAATATTCAATGAAAGGGTAGAAGGCACCATCATGTTTCTTGGCATATGGATCCTGGCATAGGAGCTCAAAGGCTTGTCCAGAATGCTCTGGCTTTAAAAAGGCTAGTACTACAAACTGCTGAATTAAGAACTTGCACTTTCCTGATGTATCTAGACAGTGGAGCTTGCTGAGCTCAGGTAGACCCTTTAGTTGCCTGTTGACAGCCTGTCAATAATGGAAAAAACACCCCTGGACCTCTTCATAAAAGGTATTTATAAATGCTTTTTATACTGAGAAGTTTCATAGTCCATGATTATAGTTGAGGGGCCAAATGCTTTATCATGAGCTTCTTGTTCTGCATCAAGTGTGGCTTCATTCTTTTCATCATCATCTGGATTGGCTCTAGTGCTATGGCCAGGGGGACTCTTTTTATTATTGGGTAGGGCTTTGATGCCCTCCTGAAGGATTTTAAAGGCCTTTGTGTAGATCTCTTCTGTTGCCCCAGGAAGCAGAAAGTAGGCAAATGAGAGCACACTGCCTTCAATAAGGGAATATACAACACATAGTTGGTAAAAAAAAGCAGGGGCATACTGCAAAGGTACCATCACATAACCAGGTCTCTGAATCCCTCAACTGCTCCAGGTTCTGTTGTGTAGCATAGCATATAATTCTTGCCTCTGCTGTAGGCCCATCATCATGTAAAAGGAACAACTCATCACCATTGAACATCTTTAACTCCTCTGTCAAGGCTAACTCTCCTTGGACCATGGCAGATTTCTTATGGGGGAATAGATCACGGCGTTTGTCACATATGTACTTCACTAACTGGTCATGGTCAGGGATGAGCTTCAAGTTCTCATTACTTAGGTGTGTGGTGGCCTTAACTGCCAGATCAGAAGCCTTGACGTCTTTGGAGACTGGGACCATTTGGTAGAGGTACCACTTTAGAAGCTTTTCAATAAGATTGATTGGAGCATTGCATGTGTGATCTCCTTTTTTACTAGTGACTTTATCCCATCCTTCTTTGTTGATCCTGGAAGCACAGCTTCTATCTTCACATACATAATGCTTGCTTCTTCCTGCTCTCTTTTGATTGTTGCAATTAAAAACATAGCCATCACAGACTAAACTTGCACCTCCTTTGACAGACATTAGAGGGAAAAACCGAGGGAACTTCTTTGGGAGCTTAAACTCTCCTTTGATGTTACATATATTGTGAACCTTTAGGGGATTCTATGGGCTAATTGGTGCTTGATGATAGTCAGACAGGTAATCATCAGGATCTTTATTGATACTTGATGAGGAGGATGGAGGTGCAGATTCATTTGGTGGTGGAGGGGAATTATCTGGAGTTGGATTCTTGTGCTTCTTGGACTGGGATGAGCTTGATTCCTTGGGGAATGATTCCTTTGAGCTTGATTCATCTGGGCTTGGCTGGGGTTATGGACTCTTGGGTATCTTCTTTATTCCTTGCTTGTTTAGTGAAACCTCATCTCCTTCTGATTGGTACCAGCTTGGAGAAGAGGAGGGGTCAGGGTAGGGCTTTTTGCTTACAGGGTCTGGGGTCTTCTACTTTGTCTTCTGTTTCTTTGAGGGCTCTTTGGCTGTTTTTTTGTTGGGGTAGGGATTTTGGGCCTTTCTAGAGGCTTTAGGTACTTTCTTGTTTGACTTGAGGTTCTTTTGTGGCTTCTCGGAAGATTTGTCCTACAATGATTAGAGTAGAGTTCATAAAGTAAGAATAACCATGTGAAGCACAAATAAAATTAAATAATAATAACTTGTTTTATTTTTTATTATTAAGTAAATAGTTTTTAGAAGTAGGGAAAATAATTTTAGAGCTAGTCTATTAGTAAAGAATAGAAAAAACCATGTTTAAATGAAAAGTCAACATTCTGGTAGTCACAATAGTCAAAAATATTTAATTTAGTTTGTCAGCATAAAAAATGCTTTAATTTTGACGTCAGCATACTGACAGTAAGCATTAAACTAGAAAAAACTATGTAAATCACTTATAAAGCTTAGTTAATATTTTCCAGAGTTGGTTTTTTAAGGCCAAAATAGATTCTTTTTAAATTTTAAAAAATTAAAGCTTTGTATATGTAGCTTATGAAAACTAAATAATAGGGATTGTAGAGCAGAGTCTAAAGTACAGACCTGGGTACTTTGGCCTGAATCACCATACTATTATATGTGTGCTTTTTGTTAAGCGGCAGTGTTTTACTAATAAACCAGTGAAGGTGTTGATATTAAGGCAGTCAGCGTTCTTTTATAGTAACTCACCTATTAAATAATGCTTAAATTATGCCACTTTGTTATCTTAGCCAAACCCCTTTGTTGAAATTTAGGTGACATGTCAATTTGACACAAAGTTGACATTATAAATACATATATAAATTCTAGTTTAACATATGCAATTTGGCTTAAGTGGACTTCTGGAAATAAGCTATAGTTCATCCAGTGAGTTTAAAATAACAGTAAATATCTAAATAATACAAAGAACACTATGAAAGTTGGCATATGTCTTAGTTCAATGCTTATCTTATTATATATTTAATAAAAACAGTAATATAAAATATAAAAAATAGTTTTTTTAGAATATTGTGTATTTTATTAAGAAATTTATGGATTCTTGTTTGGGGTTGACATCCAGATATTACTTACTGGAGTTGACCTTAATGTGAAAGTACAAAGAAACTTACATTTTCATAGTAAATTATATTAGTTTTTTGGCTTAAAATTAAGCCTTTGTTTAAATGGTGTCAAAATTATGCCTGTTCCTTTTAATTTTGCAATTCTGACTTAATAGTTCACTATGAAAAATTAGCTTAGTTTTGTAAATTCCCAATTCTAGCAGATAAATACTAAAATAATGTTGACTTACTGAATGTTGACAAATTGTCGACATCTAGTGCGTCAACTTGCAGAATGAGTTAATTCTGGTGATTGCCAAATTCTTACATCAAGGGGGATTTTTAAAATTGTGTCATCTGAATTGATCAAACTTTTAGGACATTATATTTTGATTTTAGGGTTAAAAAACACCTAATTACCTGATTTCTGGGGCTTAAGGCTTTAAACAGTTTTTTTAACTTTTGGCAAAATATTTACATGTTTGGCTACAACCCACTTCTGGAAAATTTCTTGGTTAATGTCCTCATAATGTTTTAAGGACACTTTCTTGGTCCTGGCCCTTTGATGATTAAATTTCTGAGGGCAGGCAATTCCAGATAAGATGTTACCATCTGTGAAAGACATCTTCTCCATGTACTCCCATACAAGTAAGATGAAGGGTCTCTTGAATCCAGGAGACAAAACAAACATGTTGAATTTGATATGTAGGGCTGCAGTTAGTGCACAATCTAAAATTTGAAGTTACCTATTTTCATTGTAGTTAGATTAGCTGCTTTTGTTGTAATAGGTAATTCATATATAACTTTTCTAGAATCTTCTTGGGCACCACTGAGTGTCAGAACCAGCTGACGCCCAATGTGCTTCACATAATTTATATAGAATTTTTGTGATATGTATGGCATAAAAAAACACCCACAACTCACTATCTAGTTTTCCTAAATAAAAATATTAGCATTTTTTTAAATTATATTTACCTTGTCTTATGTCAGCCTCTTTCATTGGCACAGTCTCCACGAGCTTCTTGGGTATGGTTTGTTGCTCCTAAGGTGTTGTTCTTGGTTGCTTATTGGATTTAAGTTACTCAAAAATCCCAGGTTTCTTTGCCTATGCCTCAGCTGCTGAAATCTGCTGTTGTTTGAATTGAAGATCCTAAATCACATCCTTTTAGATGTTTGAGAGCCTAGTGGTAAGTTTTTCTGTGGTATTTGGAATATTAGTTTGTGTGTTTTCATATTAAGTTTAGTTATTTTTGCCTTCAAGCACCACCTCTTTGACCTTATGTTGTAACTGTGCTGTTTTAGCAGAGTTACACAGGGAAAAATATTTAGAAGCTAGATAATAATCTTTATTGTGAGATAGTGATTATATAGCTATTGTGAATCAATGGATAGCAGGAACATGATTGGTGATCACACAGCTGGATGGAAGAAGGGGGTGGCTTGATCCTGATAATGAGTCAAGCGCCAAATTGAGGTATCCACCCTAATGAATCATCATTTGTTCATGTTGTTGGATTTGGAGATTTGAGTTGACTTCCTAGTCTGGCTTCAGGTGACCGGGTAATCGGATTGCGGGTCACAAACCCGCTTGATTGGAACCTTGTTGGCGGTTCAAGCCTGCGGTTTTGACACTTATATTTGACTTTTGGTTGGCCTCTTTAATTTTAGCAACCACATTGTCTAAATTGTTGATAAATGTTACAAATTCTACAATATTGCTTATTTATCATACATCAAGATTTTGCATATTGGGAGATTTATCTTTATTTGTTTTATATGTAGACATGCTGTTGATATTGATTTGTGTGAAGACAAATTGGTGCAATACACCATCTAGAAAAAAATTTACAATAAAGTCAGGATTTACATCAGCAAAATTAAAAATAAGAAAGTTATTAAATAGTTATTTTTTACAAATTGATTTCTAATACGCCATCTAGAAAAACGGCATCTAGAAAACGCTATTGCAAATTAAAATAAAAAGAGTGTTATCCAAATAAGATTTTTTGAATATAAAACACTTAATAAATACCCTAAAATATGCCATCTAGAAACACAGCATCTAGAAAGACAGCATCTGGAATCAAATAATAAATTATACTTTTATGTGATAAATCCAAGCCTTTTCCTTATTAACTGGTAATAAAGTAAGATATTAATTTATGACCACATATAATAAATCACCTCAAATTAACTCACCTTTGATAGTACTATCTACCTGTAACACAGCCATTAAAACCCCTTTTGATATACTGATTTTATTCCTTATCATAAAAGGATCTGTAATATTTGGGTTTCAACTTTAAAATGTTTCATTAATGATTTTATATATACAAGGGTAGTGTCTCTATTGACTGGATCTGTAATAAGCAGGTTAAAGACAGTGTAAATAAGACCACCTCATCACTTGAAGGTTGGTATAATCAATTTTCCTTCCTGGTTAAGATAAAGAAGCCTAGATTCATTGTAATTATCAACAATATGAAGATCTGGTATATTCATGGGGACCAGCTTTAACCTCAGGCCATTAAATTCAAAGCTGTTTTATCCAAGCATGAAGATCAGCAGGTCAAGTTTGCAAGTGTTACTAAGGAGGTTTTGACCTATTATACCAGAGAAGGCCGCCTTACTCATCTCAAAGGCATTGCAAAGACTCTTGGGACTATAGCCTGATCAAGTTACTCTTCTATTAAATACTTTACTTCCAAAAAATTATTTTTACTTAATTTTTAGTACATTGATACAAACAAAGAAGCATATTTCAATATAGAAATATCACAGTTTTGGGGTGTATTGACTTTGGAGATTTGCACACTAAAGTTGGTACTAGATGATCCCACATTATTATTGCAGATTTGAAATCTTTGGATTATTTTGAGTCTAGCCATATGTTTTTCTTACTATTCTGAATTTTTGGGGTTTTTATTAATTTTTAAGTTATTTGGCACAGTTCTGCCAGAAATTTGACATAGGGTTTCTAGATGGCACTTTCTAGATGGTGTCTTTCTAGATGGCATTTTAGGCTACATTTTTTAGATGGCGTCTTTCTAGATAGTGTATCCCACCAACAAATCCTAGCTATCAATCAGGTTTGGTGTACAGAAAGCTGGAGACACTACATCTAGCTCAAGAAAGAGAATACACAAAAGGGACTTCTTGGTTCAATGAACAAATTACTGAAAAAGGCAGTTACTAATGTTTCTCAAAAGTAATGATTATACTGTATGATGCCTGAAATTTCTTACTACTGTTTCAACTGAACCAATTAGAGTTCAGTATTTGATTAAAAAAACAACAGTCCAATAGAAAGGACAAGAATGAATATAATAAGGTATTGTTCATTGTAGAATATTGTGATTAATATACCATATGGGGAAAGCCACAAGGCCAAAGAAGGTGGCATAGTGGCATGTTTAATGTAAGGTTTGAAGCCAAGGAATAACTTGTGGGAGGTCAGCAGGTTAAATTGGCGGCGTCCCAATGAGAAGAAAGTGCCCACAGTTCAATATTGCCATCAGATTGGTCCATGTTGTTAGATACATCAAGGGGCAACTCATCAAGCGCCCTTTGTTTATTATGAGATATGTTGACAGGCAAGTCTGGAGACTTGGTTGCAACACCCCCTTCCCCCTGCTTGTTATCAGACACCAGGTTTGGAGTTTGCAGGAGATCCGGGAAGGTCCGCACAAACAAATTTTGTGTGGGGATGGCACAGCAGGGGCGCAAGCAATTGTGGTGAAGCTTTTTGGTGTTTCCTTGGGCATCTTCAAGTTGATAGGTGTGGCTGTCATAGACTGCAGCTATCTTGAAGGGTCCCAAGTGGTTGGGTTCTAACTTGGCCAAATTGAGGTTGAGGGCATAAATGGGGTCACCTATGGCGTATCTGGCCTCAAGGTGTCTTGTTCCTCCCTCAATTTGCTTGTACTCAATGTCTTGGGCCTTGGTGCGCCATTGGCTCAGGGAAGGGGTAGGCAATGAGGGGATTTTGCAGGAACCGTGGACCATAGTTTCCCTTGTTCTACTCTTGCCAAACCATCAGGTGTCCCAAAGGCCAAGGTGCTGGGGCTGAACCCGGTGCCCGTGTTGATTCTTGCTTGTAAAATGAGCAATACAGTGGGCAGATGTTCAGTCCATGCAGTATTGGGATGTTCCTGTGAGATTTTGGCAATCAACTGGACCAGGGATCCATTCAATCTCTCTACACGCCCATTGGCTTGTGGGTGGTATGGAGCCGTTACTATTCTTTGAAGGGCATTTTTAATGCAGTACGCCTTCATAACATGCCCTACAAGCTTGGGTCCACCATCTGTGATAAGACGTTTGGGCCGCCCAAAGTGGACCAATTTCCCTTGCCAATGAAGTGGGTAATGGTGGTGGCAGTATGGTTAGTGGTTTCCCATGCTACTGGAAAACAGGTGAAGTAGTCAATGGCTGTAATGATGTACTTCTTGACTAGTCTGTCTTTGGGGAGGAGTCTAACAATATTGAGGGCCCACTGCTCAAAGGGTTTCATAGCTTTGATGGGCAGGACATAATTGTGAGGTGCAGGTTTATATGTGCTCTTTTAACACAACACACATTTTTCAAGGAGGTCTAAGATGTCTTGGCGCATACAAGGCCATCAAACCTTACGCTCCATGATTTTGAAGAGGTTACATCCTCTGATGTGACCCAAGGTGTAGCGGTAGTGTATTATTGTATCCTCTTGCTGTGTGATGGGAATATAAGGCGTCTTCTCACCTGTCTCTGCCCAGCAGCATACATTACTAGCACCAGTGGTGAACTGGATCTTGTTGTCCTTTAGCTTGGAAATAGTCATGGAATTAAGGCCTTTGTAACAGGTTGCTTCAGGACGTAGGTAGAGCATTGGCCAGTCTGGATCTAAGCCATTGTCTCCTGTGAGTAACGCTACATACAGCCTGGAGAGAGTTTCAGATATGACAAGTTTTCCCCCTGATTTGTATTAATGCACAGCTGGTACAGAGACATGCGTTTGACCTAGCCTGCCTGGCGTTGTGTCAAGTAGGACTGTGTATTGAAGTACTGGAGCAACTTGTGGTCTGTCAGGACGCAGGGTGGAAAGGTGGCTCCTTCCAGGTAACAATACCACTTCTTGACACAGTGCACAATTACCGCTAACTCTTTATCATGTATGGGGTAACATTATTCTGAGTTGGTGAGCTTCCTGGATTTGTAAGCCAAGGGAAGGAAGTCATCTTTGTCAGTTTCCACCCTTATCACACCCCCTATGGCTCTGTCAGAGGCATCAGTCTTGAGATTACACTGGTGGTTCTGATTGGGGAACTGCAATATAGGCACAGTTGTAAGTCTTTGCTTTAACATCTTGAAGGCTTGATCTCTGACAGGGGTCCAATGGAATCACTGTTTAGTGTTTAGAAGCTCAGTGAGAGGTGCAATTAGTTCTCTGCAGTTGGAAATAAACTTTTGCACATAGGCAACCATGCCTAAGAATGTACACACCTGACCCACATTGGTGAGAGCTGACATGCTTCTGATTGCCTTGATTTTGGTGGTGTCAGGCTTTATCCCTTTGGCATAGATAGTGTTCCCAAGGAATAAGAGCTCTGAATTGAGGAATTGACATTTGGAGGGCTTAGCCTTCAACTAGTTTTTTCAAAGGGTGTCAAAGACAGCACAGAGGTGTTAGAAATACATGGTTTGATCTTGAATGAAGACAATAATGTTTTCAAGGTACACAACAACACATTTTCCAATCAAATCCTCAAATGCTTTGTTTGTCAACGTGGTAAAGGTAAGGGAGTGTTGGTCATCCCAAAGTTCATGACATGGCACTCAAACAACCCGTAGTGTGTGCAGAAGGCAGTTTTTGCCTCATCCCCTGGTGCAAAGCGGACCTTGTTGTACCACACAATTAGATCAATCTTACTGAAGACCTTTGCACCCACAAGTGTGTCAAACAGGTTGTCAATCAGCATCAGGGGTATTTGTTCTTGAAATTCACTTTGTTTAAGGCGCGGTAGTCTGTCACCAATTGAAGGAACCCGTCCTTCTTGGCTACAAAGAAGTCTGCAGCCCTGTATGGCAAGAGGAAGGGGAAGATAAAGCCCTTATTGAGTGTTTCAACAAGGTTCTGGTGGAGGGTTTCATCTTCATTTGGTGTCAGAAAATAGAGAGGACATGCTTTGGGTAGCAACCCTTGCAGTTGTACAGCATGCTGGATTTTTTGGGGAGGGGGTAGTTGGTCCAGTGTTTCATTGAAGACGTCTTTATATTCCTTGAGGAGTGCAGAAAGTTCTGGTGGAAGTGAAGTGGTCAAAGGAGGGGCTGCAGGTAGTTTGGCGTGAATAACTTTGACTGAACATTGGTTAAAGTCTAGTTTCCCCCCTTGAAATAATATGTACCCACTTATGTGATTCTGAAAAATACAGTATCATGGAGTAACTTGCTCATTTCAATGGGGTAGATCTGGAAACCCACCCCATTTCTGTTAAGGGTGATTACAGACGTATCCCAGTCAATATAGGGACAGTTGTGCC
Source organism: Entomophthora muscae (assembly GCA_014839935.2). NCBI lineage: Eukaryota > Fungi > Entomophthoromycota > Entomophthoromycetes > Entomophthorales > Entomophthoraceae > Entomophthora > Entomophthora muscae. The sequence continues at coordinate 205,888 of QTSX02001562.1, read as the reverse complement.
AAAGCTAGTCAAGACCAACAATGATGTTGTGGCTGAGTCCTGCTATTATTAGCCCATAGAGCTTAACCTGGATGTTCCCCATTTCACAAAGAAGGGTACTGTCTCATGGGTAATTGCCACTCTTTGGAAATCAGCCACCTGTACTGCCTTGAACCTGCTTGGCACTTGGTCTAGCTGTTGAGCGTCTGCAAACGTCTGGTCAACCATAGTGTGATTGGCCCCAGTATCTACCAGTAGTTTGTGGGTGTTCCCACAAAAAAAAGGGGTAGTCCAAGTGAGTTACTTTATTTGGAGGGTGACTGGCTTGAAGTATGGGGTCATTGTTATGAACTTGGAAGACGTTGAGGGTTTCAACTTTGTGAATGTTGTAGTTGCAGGGGCTCTTTACTAGGAGGGATTGAGAGGAGGTCAAGTGGGGTTGTAGGACCTCTTGTAACTACAACCCACAGGCTTTTACCAGGTCCTCAATTTGTGCTAACTGGAGTTCCTCTTTGCGGGGGTGCTTAGTCCCATTTTTCTGTTGGAGTGGCTGGCAACAACCTACTTGGTTGTGAGCACTCCCAGGTGTGGGACAAGGTTAGGGTGGTGCATCATTGGAGCAGCAGAAACCTATTGAAGCCTGATTATTAGCCTCCACAATGGCTTTATAGCAGTCATTGATGGAGGTACAGCACCCTACGGAAACCCACTTGCATATATGGGGGTTTAACCCATTAACTATCAAGGTAAGAATCATGACATTTCCATTGGTAACAGCTTCTGGGGCAGCAGCAAAAGCTTGTTGCCAAGCTGCAAGATATTCAGGGACAGACCCGGTCTGTTTAAAGACTAGGAGGAGAGTTCCCACCACAATGGGTGAAAATTTTTCACTATAGCGGGACTTTGCAGCGTCCCTGATTAGCGCCCAAATGATATCTACCTCTTGGCTGGCCCGGTTGATGAACCACACTGCAGAAGGCCCCGTAAGGCGTCAAGAAGCAGTGGCAACCTACATTGGCTCAGGCAATTGACAAATACAAAGGCAGGTCTTGGTAGAATGGAGCCAATTGACAATGTCAGCTCCTTCAACACCTCCTGCAAAGGATTCCAGCTGGAGGCTGAGCATGCGCTGGGAGAGGTCCAACTGGGGCAGGGTGACACTTGCATTGCACTGCCCAAGGTGGAGTCAATTATACACGCTTGTAAGTACTAGCTGGTCTTGATAGATGAAGTACCTGTCAGGGATGCCCCCTCAGGGATTGGCAGGAAGGTTTCTTAGTGGGGAGTAGTCATACGGCCCATACTCTGTCCTTTATTGGGGATTTTTCTTTTAGGTAGGTTGTGAACCTACTGCTGCTACCACTGTTGCAACTGAACCAATTAGAGTTCAGTATTTTATTGGGGAAGACAACAGTCCAATAGAAAGGACAAGAATGAATAGAATAAGGTATTATTTATTGTAGAATATTGCAATTAACATACTGTATGGGGAAAGCCACTAGGCCACAGGGGGTGGCATAGTGGCATGCTCCATGTAAGGTTTAAAGCCAAGGAATAACTTGTGGGGGATCAGCAGGTCAAATTGACAGCGTTCCTAATTAGGAGAAAGTACCCACAGTTCAATATTGCTATCAGATTGGTCCATTTTGTTAGATACATCAAGAGCCAACTCATTGAGCGCCCCCTGTGTATTGTAAGATACATTGGCAGGCAAGGATGAAAACTTAGTTGAAACACTACTAGCAGAAAGCTCAGTAGCAATAACAATAGATAATAGAGGATATCTATTTGCAAGGGTATATTTCTGCTCCTCTTTATCATAGGAGATATACTTCTGTAGGGCTTTAAGGACCTCTTGCCAGGATAAACATCTGACACTTCTAACTCTTACTAGGCCAGTCTATTTATTTCCCAGACTTCCAGTTTTAAGCCCCATATTTAGTCATCCATGCCTTTGGCGGCATATGATTACAATTGGTGATGGGTCTTCTGAATCTTTTACACTGTTTAACAGGGTTCTGGTAGCTACTTGCCTAAGGACTATGCAACCTTAGGAATAATAAATTAGCCATTTGAATGTGAGCTGTCAGTTATCTGTGACAGATATTTGTCTTTCCATTATGGGATGAATTTTGGTTGTCTTTCCTAACTCTGTAGCTTTGGCAGTGACATATCCTATGAGCATATTCTGACAGGAGTAGTTAAGTCCTTGCTTTATTCTTAGTTGAAGATAGCCAATCAGAAACATGTCAGTCAATCTAGATCAGATCCAGAATAATGTACTATTATTATAGCATCCTAATTATCCAAATCTATCAGTAGAACCAATCCCTGAATTCTATCAGGATTGATGGACAAAGTGCCATCAGTGCCTTGTCTACTTACTAAGCCAAAAGAATTTATGGGTTAGTTGACCCATATAACTCAAAATTCCTGACACCATACCACCCAAGCCTTTTTATACCAACAGAAAAATTTCACTGGTAATTTTTTCTCTTGGATAGCTTCCCAATGATCTGTTAATTTATAAAGTCTCTTTTTATTTGTTGATTCATCTGTTTATTTATTTGTATACTATCATTAAACTTATTTTTCCTTCTTATGATTTATTGTTGCCTTTGTCTTTACTGCTAACACATTTTTTTGTATTGATAATATAATGTGTATGTGTGAAAAGGCACTTGAAGTGCTCCATATTACCCCTCTGTTGCTATAAATTACTTTGCCTTTTTATTTAAGTTTACCTTCAGTCAAATATAAAATCAAATGGCTAAAGTCAAATATAAGTAGAAAGAAAAAGAAAATCAAAATACACTTTGGCTTTTCTATTTTTATTGACAATTGTCTCAGAAAAAACATATACTTGGTTTATTATGTACATTTTAAGCTTGTAATTTATGCCTATCATCTGAAACATACTGTTCTTTGTGATTCAATTGGCACACCAAACTGTGGTCAATCTAGCGCTCAACTACAGGATTCTTGTGTGCTAGATTTACCACAGGTTGGCATAATGACAGGGAAATATGGACAGATCTTTTTAGTTAACAAGCTTAATTTACAAAGCTAAACTGGGAATAATAACAGAGGGCCTGTCTTGTCTGAGCCAATTGTTAAAGACAGAGAAAATTGATGCCAATTCTGATTGACTGCTCCTTTGTACTTGTATTTTCTTAAATGTGCTTTATTGTATCACTACACAAGGATTAAAATCATAAAATAATTAAAAGTTAAACCATTAGTTATTAAACTTGGGGCATTATTAAAATCAATCAGCACTATGATTAAATGTCTTTAATACACTATCAAATAAAGAAACCTAAAAATTAAAATAATTTAATTGTATAATTAAATACTATAGGCTTTGTGGGATAGGATTTATTTAGAAAAATATTGGAGAAGAGGGGGCAAAAAAGTTGGAGGGTTAGCAGAAATGGTACTGGCTTAGTGTGTGGGCTTTGTTGGATCAGGAGAATTGACTGGGTAATGGGGCAGTGTGAGGTTTGTGCAATGTGTGAATGTCTTATCTGGCCTGAAAAAATTGTTGGTGCATGGAATTATATCCAAACTCAGAAATCACTTTGATTGGCTAGTATACTGTGGACTTTCAAGGGGCAGCAGTATATCCCTGGATGATTGGCTACTGCTACAAGAGTTGAGGGCCAGCTTGGTGAATATGTCTGCAACCTTCTGTAGTGTGAATAGCCCAGTGTGATTGTTGGCAGCAAGAAGCACATGATTGAATATCTCATGGCAGTGCTCTAATATATTTTCTACAATGTTGTAGAACAATATTTCCCCCAAGAGTACATTGACATGGCTGGCAGGGAATATTGACACCTTATGCCTGCCTCCTCAAATCTTCTCTGATACCTCCTTGTTGCATTATAATTGATGGCTCAGGAATACATGGTATTTTAAATTATCTGATCCCCAGATATTGAGAAGTTCCAAGAGAAATCTGCTGCATGTGTATTCATTGGTGTAGTTGTACAAGGCTTGGTAGAACACAGTCCCTTTGAGGAGAAGTGCCAAAAGCGCACCAATGACTGTGCCCTGCTTCTGTCTTTTTGAGATCAGGAGTGTTTTTTCCTCATGGCCCAATAATCTTGAACATGTAATGCCAATTTATAAATGATATAAAACAAAATTGTTTGTAATACTAGACAGGAAGTGGGTATTGGCGGCACCAATCACTTGGTTGTATGGCAAATCAGAGTCACCATACTGTAAATTCAGAACCTGAACGTAAAAATGCAGGATTGTCAAATCCTTGGTCCAAATTTCAAATCACTTTTGCGGGCAACTCAGCTGAGTGAAAAATAAAATATTTAATAAAATCAACCACTTATTTTGATTTTTTTGGTTTATTTAAATTGGCAAATTTTGAATCTCTTGAGCAGATAACTCAACTAAAAAAAGACAAAACTCAGCAAACAAATGCAGGATACATGAATCAGAAATGCAGGATTCTTATGTACAATTTGAGATTTCCTGTATTTCAATCAAATCATGGACATCATGTAAAAATTAACAAATCTGAAATTGTGGGATTGTCAAATCCAAGAACCAAGTTTCAAATCATAATTGCAAGGAATTTGAAATAAATATAATTTATTGGTGTCTCAAAAAGGATGCTAAAGAATATAGAGTGGATTTGTGCTAATTCTTTTAGGAATCATAGGCATTCTCAAAAATCATCCTATTCCATTTTAGGACGGCTAAAATTTAGATGCTTGATTACAGTAGATTTCAGAAGACGCTAATAATAAAGTAGAATTAAATATTACAATCTATAATATCACATTGTCTTTCCTTTGGTGTGTTGATAATTTGCTTGAAATTAATTGTACAGCTTCACCTCCAGTTGCCTCCCGGAGACCAGTTGGTCTCGGGGAGGCGGCTTGATTTCCTATCGCCAAGGCAACTGGAGGTGAAGCTGTCCAATTAATTGCAAGCACATTATCAACACACCAAAGGAAAGACAATGTGATAAGATAGATTGTAATATATAATTCTACTTTATTATTAGCGTCTTCTGAAATCTACTGTAATCAAGTATCCTTAGTAGCAATACATGAATACATAGTTAGTAAACTAATGGTTTATCTTTCCCCCCTCTCCTTCTTCCTTGAAAAGAAGTTTTTTGGCCCCCGGCATAGCCAGGGACCAAAAAACTTTTAAAAAAGTTCTGCTTCATCAGAAGAGTAGCTCATAAATCATTATATGGGTTTATGGTTGCTATATTAGTGATTTAAAGTGCAGAATATTGCATCATTTCCAGTTTAGATAATTTTTCATTTCACTTAATTTCATGTCTAAACATGGGTGTTTAGATTGGATTTTTCATTTGATTTTATCCAGAGTGGAGCTTCTTGATTTGGGTTGATTTGTCCTAGTTATTTACTGTACATTCAATTTGGATTCCAGTTCCTGCAATTATTATTTGAGTTTACTAGTGGCATTCAAAAGCAATTTAAAATTTGGTTCTTGGATTTGACAATCCCGCAATTCCAAAAAAACATAGTAAACTTAATGGAAATGGTTGATGGATTTGAACGCTTCAAATCTGATTCCAGTTAATTCATTTTGTCCATTGGAAATATGCAGTTTGACTTGAACTTTTCAAAGTGTCTATGAGTTCCCGCATTTTTAAAAATTCAAATAAATACTCAAAAAAATCAATTTAATTAAAAAAGGCTATCCTGCAAAAGTGATTCAAAATTTGGACCAAGGATTTGAAAATCCCGCATTTTTACGTTCAGGTTCTGAATTTACAGTACCATTCATCACCTGGCTGATTGGCTAGAACAAGAACACTAAAAGCAAGCCCATGCATCCAGAGATGTGCAGTGCAGCAGAAAATGAAAATGCCCTTGAGCCCAAGTAGGCAACAGACCACATTCAATTGGAGGTATGAGTCTTGATGGAGGAGGTCAAGCATGATGAGATAGGCATCCTTGATCTGGGATTTGGTGTGCTTCTTAGGCTTTTTGGCCAGCTTTGCACCACCTCTCTTCAAGAGGGCTCAGAATTTGCATCTAACCACTGCCTTGGTGAATTGAAGACAGGGGCAATTTTGGCAAAAATCACACCAATCTGCTTGAGGCTCATTATCTCCTCAAAGATCTCATTAGTTACTAGGTGTTGCTTGTGGGGCCCACATGGCATGCTGATATCTGGATTAGGCAGGGCTTGATTTGATTTGATTGCCCCAAATTCTCAAGCAATAGTTGAATTGAGGTGGAGGGGACCACATTTTCCCAGTCTTCAAAGTGTAGCACATGCCTAGGTTGGGCCTGTTATTGGGGTTCAGCATATTGTCTGTTGGAAAAGCCACCCATTGCTACTCCTGGTGACACATACAACTTGGCCTCCTCACAACTTAAGCTGAGTTAAGTGCACACAGGGCTCATAGAAGTTGCTCTTCCTTGCTCAGAAACATGGGCTTGAATTTGCTTCTGGTTTGCTCCTCCACAATATCAAAGTTCTCATTGCTTATAAAGACCATGCTAAAATAAAAAGAAATTAATGAGGAGCAACTTCTGGGGAAGCTTGGAAGATAGGTTTGAAGAAGAGAGTAATTTTATTGGATAATATTTTAAGCTTATATATTGTGTTTGATGTGGTGGGGACTTAAATTGGATCAAATATAGGAGTTCAGGTGTGAGTTGGATTAGAATAGCTGGATATCTGGATGAGTCATGGGAAATTGGTTGGCTGCCAATTTGGGAATGTCAAACCCTTTATTGGATTGGCGTAAGACCAGATGATGACTGGATGTTATTTGTGTTGGCAACTGCCAGAGATACTTGTACATCCAGGTCCTCAAAACAATAAAATTCTATTAAAACAGAAACCCATTATAATTACATGGTATTAATTTTATTGAAATCTGTGCTTCTATTTGAGTTCTCTATTAAACCTAAGTAGCCAACTTTAAAAGTATAGCAATTGAAATAATGCTATAGCTTAAAAGAATTTATTTTGAGGGATTCACTCTCAGATGACCATCTTTCTATTTTGAGCTATGAAAACATTCAGGGTTTCTGGAAATACATAATTCTGTGTATGAAAATATCACTTTAGTGACAGATTCAATTTTTCCTTTGATTTTAGTGTATTTCTGGGGTGACTAGTAAATCAGGTGACTTAAATTACATCTGAAATGTGACTGGTTCAAAACTTTTTAAATCTTATTATTTTCTGGCTATCTCATTTTGGGGATTGTATGGTAATTTTATCTTAGTGTGTGCTTGACCAGTTTTGAAATCTGGTGCCTGATTGAACGCTAATTTTGCCGTGTACAATTGACCTTGAAGTAGAACTGTTTAATCTTGTTCTGTTTTGGAATGGGTTTGTTTAACTATTATATTTTTTATCTTGAGCAGTTTCAAAAATAAATTTAGGATGGGAGGAAGAAAAGTCTCATTGGGCAATATGGGGGCAGTGGCTTGAAGGTTGGATGTTTTTATTGGTAGATGAAAATTTAGATACCATCAACACTACTTTATAAAGACCCACTTTATCAAGCACTACAATTTTTGTGGTGCTATTATAAATTGATCCACACATAATCATTTACAGCTCTTAAAAAATTGAAAAAGTTACTCTATTATGTGACTTTCTTATCATTTGATATTGATCTAATCCCTGTAGACCAAGCAGTGCTGCTATGAAACAGGTCTATTATCTGACAGAGCATCATAGTGATACATCCTTCTTGGATTATTTATTGAATAATTCATGCCTCAATCTGAGAAATGAAGGAAAAAAAGGTTTTTTAAGTGAAGATTTTAAAATTTCAGCTTCCTTTAAAGCTATAGGTATTTTGGTGTAAATGCAGTGAAATTTGATATTATTCTGGAAACATTGGTTATACTATAATTTTCTGAGTTGTTGAGATGGACAAAAAAGTCAATCTTGGAGTTAAGAGAAGTTGCAGGCGAAACAAATCTCCAGTGGGTTGGATCCCAATGTCAATAAATATAGGTGCTCATTTTCTATTTTTTCTTATGTAAAATTTCATCCACCATGAACTTGGTTCTGTCCATTTATCCAGAAGCTTGGAAAAGTACAGCAACAAGAAACGCCCAACACCTCCCCAAGAAGCCCAAATACCATATAGTTTTGCAGACAAGTGATTGTGAGATCAAAAGAAAAAAGGACTTTGCTAAAGTTGATTGGAAAGAGATGCCATCCAAGTGGCAATCTCTGAAGATTCAGTGATTAATAACACTCTTAATCTTGGGCTGAAGAATTTTAGGCTTTTTTTGCTCCTTAAAGGCCTGAAAGGTTTGCTGGTGTACCCATAAACGTTAATCCAGACAGAATACTTTACCGTTGTTCCAATTTTGGGACATGGTATCCTTGAGAGACATCCTGCTGAAACTTATCTGATGACTTCTTTGCGCCCAACCTTCAACAGCTGGTGCATATCCTTGACAGGTATTGCAGCATCTACACTATCAGGCTCAATACACAGGATAGGGACTTTGGTATAGAAAAAAGTATTTTTTCATGTACAATAGTACTATCAACTGTGGAGTATGCAAGGGTATAGGTGGCTCACTTCCAACCTTGGGCTCATACAATGTATCAAACACCCTCAGACACCCAATGGCAATCCCAGGGTCTAGTAACCAAAGTCAAGTGAAAAATAGGTATGCAGTGGAGGTATTCATAAACTTGTTGTTGCCAACAGCTTTAATATGATTAACTTTGATAGTTGGTCATGAGAGCAGGTTTTCTTTGGATTTTGGCTATCATATCCAGCTTGAGATGTGTGGGGGTAGTTGAATGAAAACAACACCCTGGGAGGATATATCTTGAGCTGCATTCACTGCTCCTGAAATTGGTTATACACCTTGGACCTCTGGGGTGTCCCCTAGGGTAGACTATACAATATTGTCTTATGTGAGCTGACTGGTTATGAGATTATCTGACTATTAAAAGAAATGAAATTAAATTTATATCTTAATCTTTATTACATGGTCCTACCAGTTATTTCAGATGTTTCAGGCTGTTATTTGCCTTGATGTACTCTTAAATAGCATCACAATATCTGCTTCAGCTTTTGAGGTGCAATATCTTAAACAATCCTCATTTTGGTAGGCTTATACATCATTAAATTTTATACCTAAAAATGGCCATGAGGTGGAGGTAGTAATGAACTGTTGCCTTTGCTGGCTCTCTACTGTGAGTGTTTGGATAATACCTTACTAGTACAAAGGACAGTTTAAAAGGTGATGTGTAAGCTATTTGGCATATAAATTGGCTGTCAGGTGCCTCAGTAACAGGAGGAGGTAAAGGTTGGGTCTCCTAGGAGCAAAGACTAATCATGACTGTTGGTGTCAAGTAAAGAAGGGATTAGATTCCCTGGGGGTAGGTCTCTTTGAGCCACCTTTTGCCTTTGGGATAAAACAGTGTTATTTCTGTATTAATATGTTGTCAAAGTGTTAAAAGTCAGTGAAGCTGTTTGAGGCAAGCACAATCTACACATGGTAGAGTCCTTTGGGTAGTATACCAAAGCCCCAACAAACACGCTGTTTGGAAGCAATATCTGCTTAGTACAGAAGCTCAGGGTGACAGGTCTGATCCCTACTGCCTCATCCATCAGCAGGATGGCACCCTGAGGGTCTATGTCAGGATACCAGGAGTACCATGGAGCTCCAGCAGGCAAGTGAGGAGTCAAAGCAGGTACTGGCATGTCCCACCAGATGATGGGACCTAACTTTATCAGGTAAGAAAGGGCCTTCCCAGCCACAGTCCAAAGCCCAGCCACTGGCAAGACAGAGTCAATCAATCCTGTGAGCGCCAGGTAAAGCACTCCCAGGAATTGACTGCTCTGGCTAGTGGCATCAGAAGTGGGTGGGGTTGAGATGGTTGGTTTGGGTGTTGGAGGTGGTTCCATGGGGATCAGGTAGGTAGCAGGATTGTTGTACTTCCTGTTGAAGATCAGGGTAGATGGTGATTGCTTTGTTGTCACAGACAATTTGATAGGGTTCCTTGGGTGCGTTTGGGGGGTGTACCACTGTAACTCTTCCAAGGTCCAGGGTTTGTGATCAGGATTTTGGGGATACTCAGTGAAATGCACAGGGCCAAATGGAGTGTTGGTTGAACAGTAGTATTCAAAGGCTTTGTTTTTGTTAACTGGAGTCTGGCTATCTATCCCAGGGGATGGGTGCTGACTTTTGGGTGTATGCAGATGGAAGAGTATCAAAAATAGGTATGGAAACAGATTAGTGAACCAAAGGTTCATAACAACTTTATTTAGTAAGGATGATGATACAGAAATTTTTCAGGTGCTTCTGATTTATATACTTACTCACATGAAAGTGCCTATGGGCATTCTTCTGGTGCTATCTGGGTGGCAAGGCTTGACATCTCAGGTTCTGCTATTTGGTTGGCTGCTTCATGGTCATTTTTGGTGGTTTCAGGAACAGTTGTTTGGCTTTTTGGTGGTCTATCTTGGCTTGACTGGCCATTGGTTCTGGCAGTTTTGGCTTCTGGGGTTATGGGTTTTTTTTTCCAAATTGATCATCTTTTTTGGACTGGCTTGACAGGATTTCCTGAGGCCAAGGAACTTGATTAAAAAAGGGGTCCCCAATTGGGGACCCCAAATTACTTAATGGAGGGTGGGCTTGAACTGGGTTTACTGGGCAGCTAAAATGGCAACAGTGGCAAAATTGACTGTAGGGATGTAAAAGTGAGAATTCAAAAGTGAGAATCTAAAAGTGGCTAAGTCAACAATTTTAAAATTTCAAAATTAAATTAAAACAACTCAGCCAAAATTAAAATTTATTATGGTCATATAAAATACCTTTTATTCATTCTCTCAACTAAAAAAGCCAAGAAAAAGTAGTTACTTTATTATAAAAAGCCATTTTAAAAATTTAAAAAGTGTTAACATGGCCACTTTTAGATTATCACTTTTGAATTCTCACTTTTACATCCCTACAGTCAATTTTGCCACTGTTCCCGCTAAAATTAGCCTGTCCAGGCCCAGCCAAACCAACCAAGGCTTGGGCATAGCTTTTGGGGCCCAGAATAGGCCCCACAGCTACCACCAGGACAGGAATGGTTCCTGCACCTGGATTTGCTTCAAAAAGCAAAAATCCAGGTGCAGGCAAATCTTCCCCGCCTGCTAGCCCCGCCTGGTGGCTAGGAGCAGGTTTGATTCCTGCCTGGGGCTTTAAACATGTTACTTTCATAACAGTCTACCCATGGCAGGTGGCAAACAAAAACTATAAAAATGGCCATGAAAATTGTGCTTCCCTTGATTTTTACTAAAGTGGGGCTTCTGGGTTGGGTTCACTTTGTCTCAGTCTACTTTCTGTGCTTTCATTCTGGCCTTCAGATATAGTAAGTATTTTTAATCTACTAACAGCTCCCATCTATAGTTTGCCACTTGTTTGTTGGATTTTGCGGCCCTAAAATTTCAAAAAAAATTAAGCTTGATGAAAATGGGCTGGGTATTTGAAGATCTTGTTCCATCTTCTGACTGGCTCTTTTACTCTACTTGAGCAGTAGAGGTATGGCTTAAAACCTTTGATCTGTCTACAAGATCCCAAATTCCTTGATTAAACAAAGTTCTAAAAGATAGTTCAATTTATATGGTTATCAAATCACTTTTCAGACACCAAATCATGTATGCTGGATTAGAAGATCCATCACCTTTTCAACCAGGATTGATTCTGTAGTAGCATACATATCAACTGATCTGAAGGGACTGTATGCTTAAACTATGCTATGCTGAGTATTTCAGACCTAAAAAAGCAAAATAGGAGGAGATGGGGTTAAACAATATAGTGATAAGTGGTTCAAGCTTCTCAGATTGGCATACATATTATAGTTCTTGTTAACCAGAATCCCTAAAGTGCCTCTATAGCTCTGTGAGGCAACCTCAGACAAGCTATAATTCAAAGGGGATTAAGCTTAAGATAAATTCAAGCCTCATGAACCATGTTATATTCGCTACCTGAAAACTGGTGTCTATACCCAGCACCAGTGTTTAGGTATACTATCAAAGTTGACTATTCATGTGGTTGAGCTTTATAAAATTGGACCTTCATCCTATTTGACTTACTGGTGTCTAGCATTGTTATGAGCCCAAACCCCCCATGGGTTAACTAAAGAATCAGCTTGATCTTCTTCTTGATTAGAGTAACTATCCATATCAAGCCCTTAGAAATATTTTTACCTATTTCCACAAGTGTGATGCCCCAATGTTGATTTATTAGTATCACTCCTTTCTTTAAATATATTAAACTGAAGATACTATATTTTTGGGGCCACCTCAAGGTATCTCATAAGGACACAACCCCATTTCCTTCTCTTCAATAAAGATATACTTCTCAAATCCCTTTCTTTTTTCTTGTCTGAAACTGGTTCCTGCAGTAAAGTTATGGAACTAGCCTAATAGAGTTAGTTTTTATCTCTTTTGTGAATCACTCTAATCCTTCTTCCACTAAAGGATTAATTCTAGTGAGTAAGCTTTACAGCAGGAGTCAAATTATTACATGGTTTTCCTAACTGGTCCTGAAGCTTATTTTGTCCTCCCTATATGTCAAATTTTATAATCTAAATAGTTATATTTTAACTTTATTATCATCTGAATTTGGCCATGCATCTTCTTTAAAAGATTTTATCTGAAATTAGTCAGCCACTGAGAAATATTGTTGTAACTGTGCTGTTTTAGCAGAGTTACAAGGGGAAAATATTTAGAAACTAAATAAAATTCTTTATTGGGAGATAATGATTATATAGTTAATGTGAGTCATGATAACAGAAACATGATAGGGCTGATCACACAGTGGGATGGTGAAAGGGGTGGCTTGATCCTGGTAATGAGTCAAGCGCCAAAACAAGGTATCTGTGACAGTCCACATGTTTGGTAGTTTGAAGGCGGGGCTAATGACTGGTCTGAGCTGTTGGAGACTGGAAAGGAGCTGTTCTGCAAACTAAGATGGACTGTTTTCTGGTTAAGCTGAAGAGCTGGAAGATGTGGTTGAAGAGCTGGCTGAAGAACCAAAAATGATGATGAAGAACTAGTGGTCCGGAGAAATGAGCCAAGATTTTGCTGAATTGATTTGCCAAAGTGGGAAAATATAGAATGTTTTGCCTTGGTTTAGTAGTAAAATCAAGAAGGAATGTGGATAGAAGTGTGGATAAGATATTTATTTATTAAGTTCCTAGGATAGATGAAGGTATGTTGCTATGAGAGCTGGATACAAAGTTGTTTTGGTGGGATGTTTTCCTTGGATTTTACAAGATTTGTAAATATATGGGGGAAACGTTAAAGAGGTCCAAAAAGAACAGTTTAAATAGTATCCTACTATTTAAATGGGTTTAGGTTGAATGCAGGGAAGACTGATGCCAGAATAATGGACCAGCTAACACTTTGGTGCGCGGAGAGTTGTTGCTTTGTGCGGTTTGAGCTGTGGAAATTATTTTCCTAGTTAAATCCCGGTGGAACTTCAGAAAATGGTCTATTTCTGCGCTCTGCATTCATTGGTTGAGTTCTGGCAGGTTTCCTGATGAAAATGATTGGTTGAAAGCCAAAAGCTTAAAGTATAAGCAAGGAAATAGTGAATTAATACTTTAAGCTTTTGAGAAAGTAAGTATGTAAGCTTAAGTTATTATAGAAAAAAGTGAGCAGCAATGGTTTAAGCTTTTGAAGAAAGCCATTTTGAAGGCGGAATCATTGGGAAAAGGACACTATAAAAAGGTGGCTGGCTGGAAAGTCACAGGGTCTTTTTGAGGTCTTTCCCAGGCCTTTTGAGTTTCTGCCAAGAGGTTTTTGGAAGCCTTTTATCACCAGCAGGAGCTTGGTTGTACTTATACAAGTGGAATAACAAAGTCACTGGAGCTATAAAGAGAGCTGAAGCCCACAATAAAAGAGCAGGATCCCAAGGATAAGAAGCTGGATCCTAAGCGTGGCGCTAGAGTCCAAGTTTAAGGAGCAGGAGTCCAAGTCTAAGGAGCAGAAGTCCAAGACTAAAGTGCAGGAGTACAAGACCAAGTACAAGGAGTCCAAGATATTTTTGGAGAACTCAAAGTATTGACAAATCCATATTGTTTCCTTGACCCCCCCCCCTGGGCCATATACCAGAAGGTTTCTAAGGGGATCTTCCTTCTGAGAGTGAATAAAAGCCCATTTCAACCCCTTTACATATTCCTGAGATACATTTTCCCTTAATAGAGAATGAAAACCCCTTCCAGCTGGTCCCTGGCTATGATCCAGGACACACTTTGGTGACTGGTGGACAGGAACCCCACAGTATCCACCGTAGGGGATCAGCATCTGTTCATGTTGTTGGATTTGGCAATTTGAATTGACTTCTTAGTCTGGCTTCAAGTGGCTGGATATTTTGATTGCAGGTCACAAACCTGCTTACTTGGAACCTTGCTGGCAGGTCAAGCCTGCTATTTTGATACCCCCAACTGAAGATTGGCCTCCTCTGGGGGTAAGCTGTCAGGGAGGTTGTCAGAAGCCCGGGCACCATACTGGACTAGCTGTTGTTCTGTGGCGGGCAGGGCAGTTTTGCGTTGTTTTTGTCTTGCTTTGTAGGGTCTTGGGTGATCATGGTGTAGGGTCTTGTCTTGTTTGCGCTTCCTGATTCCTTGCACAAGGTAAGTGTTATTTTGTTTACCTTTAGAATGATTGCTGGGCCTACTTTCTTGGGTTGTAGTTTGCTTTTATCAACGTTCATGACCCAAACTTTGTCCCCAACTTCATGTCTATCCTGGATGGGGACAAAGGTTTTTTGAAGACGTTCATTTTCTTTTTCTGTTTGCCTGCTGGTGGCCTCTATAACTTGAGGGTCTGAACACAGGGGGATTTTACTTGGAATTTCCAGTTTAGGTCCCGTTAATGCTTGAATGATATTTGGCTGTGTGCTGTATACCAACTCAAAACGGCCTTTTCCGGTGGATCTGTTCACCCAGGTTTGGCACACAATTAGTACAGTTGATAGCTGCTTATATCAGTCTTCAGGTCTCCTGGTGGTGAGCTTGGCCAAGGCGTGCACAAGGCTGCCATTTAGCCGCTCTAAACGTCCATTGGCCTGCGGGTAGTATGGTGTTGTCACAGTGTGTTTGACCCCATTGTTGACGAGTTACACATTGTTGTCTTTGGAGGTCAATTCCTTCCCTCTGTCAGTTATCAGGAGTTCTGGCTTTCCAAACTTGCTGATTATTTCTCTTCCATAAACTTCCATATGTCATTGCCAGTGTGTGCCTTTACTGCTTGGGCTACTGGCCATTGTGTAGCAAAGTCTATAGCAGTGATTATGTATTTCTTATCATTGTGTTTTCCTGGCATGTGGACAACAATGCCTAGGGCCCACACCTTGAAGGGTAGTTGCGTGCAGATGAGTAGTACTGATTTTGGTGGTTTTTACTTTTTGCAAATTTTTTGCACACTTCACATTGGTCTAGGACTTCTTGAACGTCACAATCTAGGGCTGTCCACCAGGCCTTGTGTTTAAGGAACTTATATAGGTAGTGACTCTTGATGTGTCATAGGTCTCTATGATATTGTAGGATGGTGTCAACTTGCTGATGTGTGGGGATGTAAGGGATGGTAGTTCCATTAGACATTTTTTGGTGTAAGGTTCCATACACGTCAGCAAATAGGTGTTTGGATTTGATGACTGTTTCTTTTGTTATGTTGGTGGTGCTGGGGGAAAGCCTTTGTCTTTTGTCTGTAGTACCAAGAGGGGCCAATCTGGTTCAAGCCTATTTTCTCCTCTTGTGGCACAGACATACAGGCGCAAGAGGGCGTCCGCCATGGCAAGTTCTGGACCAGGTTTGTATTGTATGAGCATATTAAATCTCTCCAAGAGTTCCATCCAGCGGTCTTGATGGCAAGATGGATTTTCTTGAGTTTTGAAATATATAAACAACTTGTGGTTGGTCAGTGCTGTGAATTCTTCCTGTCGTTCTAGATAACAACGCCATTTGACTAGACAGTGTCACGGTAGGTTCCATAATGCCAGGTATTGTCCGTCCAAGTAAGAAGGCTCGGAAGGCTGGGAAACCTGTATCAAATTTGACCAAGTTAACGGATTTAAATCAAACGGTTGATTGGAAATGGGTCACGGCTGCTCCAGTCTGCTGGCTGAAACCAGCTCCCCCTTGCAAACTGACGTTGATAAATCAACATAATATGAGGGTCACCCAATATAAGCTTATTAATCAACATGGTCATCAGAAACTGGTCACGCAAGGGTTCTTTGCAACCTGGACTAGATACTTACTTGAAGATGCAGAAGGAATAGGAAATCAAGACTCAGGTGGTATTGCTTAGTCAATTTTTCTGATATATATTGAATAATTTTCCCTGTTTTAACTCTAAGAGTTGAGTCTTCCTAAATTTACTCAATAAAAATCAATTATCCCAAGTTCTAATTGTAAATTTTAAAAATGCATCCTGTGATTGGGTTGTTGCGGTATATCCTGTACAATCTGATTCTGAACAGAATCATTTCAGGAAGATGGGGCCCAGCATCTGGAACTTTGTTGTTGGCGCTGCCAAATGTCAATTTCATGCCAGCCAATTTTGTAGCTCCTCCCCCCATTCTTGAAACTGAAAATTGTGTCACTTCTCAATGCCCAGAATTCTACACTGAAGATGCATTGATGCTTTCCCAGGTCATTTATCTTGGTTTACTCTGGTTAGGACTGATTGTTCTACTTAATCCTGGAGTTACAATTGGAAATTTCACAAAAAAATACCTGAAGCCGTGTTGGTGGTTAATCATCAATTCTATGTGGATTTGGGTGGTAATTCCCCATCATTTAGAAACGGCTTCATATTATCCAGTGATTTCCGTCACATTACTCAACTCTTCTACGTCTGAGTTTTTGGAAGCAGTTTGTCATGAATTTGTGTTACTTTTCTCCTGCTCCATCAAGATATCTGTGTTTACCATGTTTATTTGCATCAGTTCATTTCTGAGTTTTCAGTTTGGGCTTTTCTTTAATTTTTGGTTTCCATCTCCGGCTGCAGTTGTAGAGACTGGTTCCTCTGTTTCCTATTTCTGTTGTGTCATGTCATTTTGGCGCCCGGATTATTTTCCTGCCCCACCCACCAATGAAATTTCGCGTGAAGTTTTTTCAGCATTATCATTTTATTCTGGCTCTAGCCTTAGTCACAAATCCCAAGTTTACCATGTGATTACAAAGGTTTCTGAAGATGTCTGTGAATGGTTGTTGTCTGCGGTGGAGCACAATCCACATGTTTTAACTGAGTGCATCTCTATACCCTTTGTTAAAATTTTTGTGTGTATCTATTGAGGAGCTCAAAGTATATTGTAAGCTGTACGCCTTCTGTCAGGGTACAACTCCGCTTTTGGTATTCCTTCCTCAGTTTCTTACCTACTTCCGTACAATTGATGTTACTGAGGTGAATAAACTCTCAGCGTTGTGGTTAGCAGTAGACCAGACTGCCCAGGATTTGGCGGTTTGGGATTCCCTGTCAACCACAACTGAGGCCCTGGTAATCCAAATTCTTTCTCTGGTCTCAAATCTGTCTACTTCCAAACAAGGTATGTTGGTAATTGAGGATAAACCCGCTGCGCGCTCTTGGTTTTCTAGTCCTTGCTCTGCAGTAGTTCCTTCCAACCAAAGCCAATATTTTCCCCCCTAGCTTGTCTCAGCTACAATTGGCGGTGGTGAACAAACCCAGTGATGTAAAGGAGGCCCCTGTAGTGTCTGTTCCTGATAGTTCCTTGATGATGCTTCAGCACATTATACCTGCAAAATCTTCTGTTATTACATCAAAAGAGTTGCCCCTTGTTCCCATTGATTGTGATAACCCCGTTCTTCCAGCTGCTGTCCAAGAAATGATTGGGCGTTACTTCCAGGAGCATCCTGCCTCCTTAGCTGCTGTCCGTACTGCCAATGAAAAACAAGACCCTGCCAAAATTGCTACCTTTACTGCAAATAAATCCACTTCTGGTTACTTCTTGTTCTATGGTAGCATTGATAATGGTCAGACTATCTATCAGCCAGCTATTTTGTTGGATACAGGTGCTTCTGAAAATTTCATGAGCGTGGAGACTGCCAACTTGCTACAACTCAGGTACCACCCAGGAATGCTTGTTAGGGGTGGAAATTGCCAAATGTTTCCCTCTTTCCAGCTGAAGAAGCCAGTTACTTTTGTAGTTGCAGGTCGGTCTTTTACTGCAAGGTTTTCTGTTTGCCCTACCCTTATATATCCTATCATTTTAGGAGTGAGTTGGTGGAGAGATCATAATGTATTGACCTTACTGGAGAAAAATGAGCTGCAGGTGGAACACTCTTTGTGTATAACTATTTGTATTCCGCTGTTGGATATGTCTGAATCAGAGTAATCATCACAGACCATACAATTGTTTCCTGTCCCTGTCCCCATAAGTTTGGATTTACAACATGCTTGCAACCCTGGTCTGCAGCATTTGACACCACCAGAGGCAAGGTCCTTCCTAAGCACACTCAGTTTGACTTTGACTTTAAGGTCACTGTTGATCTGATCAGAATTGCGTCTCCTATTTACCCTTTAACCTTGAAGGAAGATGCATGTTGGGAAGAGTGGACTTGTGACATGTTGGCAAAAGGCTACATTTTTAAGAAGGCTTTGTCAATCTGCTCTCTGTTATTATTTGTTCAGAAGTCTGATGGGTCCCTTTGTCCTTGTGTTTAATACAGGAATTTGAATAACATTACAATTCCAGATCCTTATCCTTTACCTCTCAAAGCACAGATCTCTAGATGTGTTGAGAAGGCCAAGGTATTCTCAAAACTTGATCTTTTGAATGCTTTAAATCAAATCAGGATTGCAGAAGGAATGGAATGATTAACAGCATTCAGAACTAAGAAGGGCATCTTCCAGTTCTGTGTAATGCCTTTTGGATTAAAGAATGCCCTGGCTTGCTTTCAGCGGTTAATTGATTCAGTCCTGGGAGATCTCCTAGGTGTTTGTGCCATCATATATTTGGATGATATCTTGGTGTTTTCTCCGTATGAGGAGTCTCATAAGGCCCACTTGTTGGCTGTTGTAGAGTGCATTCTCCAAGCAAACTTGATCATCAAAAGGAGTAAGTGTGAATTCTTTAAACTAAGGTTACCTTTCTGGGTAATATTATCTTTGATGATGGTCACACCATTGCCCCTGAAAAGGAAGCTGCGGTTCAAGAGTATGCTATGCCTGTGAAAGTATCCCAACTTTGTAGTTTCTTGGGTACATATACGTTCTTGAAGAAATTCACCCCCCCACTTGTCTGAGGTGGCTGCCCCTTTATATTTGGATAGTGGAAAGACAACTTTAGTCTGGATGCCTGAGTGTGCAAGTGCCTTCTCAGCAGTCAAGGCTCTTTTGTTGTCCTCCCCAGTGTTAATACATGTGGATCCTTAGCTTCCTTTTGTGGTTTCTACCAATGCATCTAAATACGCTGTGGCTGGTGTGCTGTTGCAGACGGCTAGTGACGGGATCAAGAGACCTGTAGGGTATTTCTCCCAGAAGATGGAGGCTCAAGAATGCAACTACATTATTTACAACAAGGAATTGTTGGCTGTTATGGAATTGTTAAAGCATTGGCATCACCATCTCATGTTGGCACGTCATCCATTTGTAGTAAGAACTGACCGCAAAGCTCTTCTATATTATTGACAACCCAGGGTTTTGTTGGGTTGCCAATCCATATGGCATGGTGATCTGACAAGATACAAGTTCTGCTACAAGTTTATTAAGGGATCTGACAATCACTTGGCCGATGCTCTAAGCAGGAATCCTTCCCATCTCCCAGATGCTAGTATGGACGCTGAGTTTAACACACATACTATAATTCCAGACAAGGCTGTGATGCCTTTTGTATTGCCTCTGCCGGCTACGTTAGCCATCATGTCCTTAGCTGAGGGCGCAGACCTGGACTTGTATTCCAAAGTTAAGTTTCTGCAACCTTTGTCCAAGGGTTATGATAGGCTATTGGAGCTAGCATGGGCAAACCCAGTAGGTCAGCCTCAGGGTCATCATAAGATTGGTCTAGTCCTATATCATCAAGGTTGCTTGTGGGTTCCTGAGGGCACTATTTGGGATGAAATCATGGAGGCTAATCATACCTGTCTAACGGCTGGTCATACAGGGAAAAACAAAACAGTGGAACTTATCCGCTGCCAGTTTTCCTGGAAAGGTTTGACTGTGCAGGTAGCAGCTTTTGTTTGAGGTTTCCTGGTATGTGTTTGATCCAAAGCCAGTTGGAATAAGACTACTGGTTTACTGGTTCCACTTCAGCCTGCTGCGGGTCCCTGGACGTCTGTGTCAGTGGATTTTATTGGTGAGCTTCCCAATTCCAATGGGTTTAATGCAATCATGGTGATAGTTGATTGTTTTACAAAGATGGCACACTTTGTACCTTGCTCAACCACAATTACTTCAGTGGAAACCGATATTTTATTTGTGAACAGAATCTTCTATCTACATGGCATCCCAATGGAGATTGTAAGTGACTGTGGTCCTCAATTTATTGCTCAGTTCTGGGAAGCTTTTACTGGAATCCTTGGTATCAAATTGTGCCGCTCTACTGCTTTCCACCCCCAATCCAATGGAAAAACGGAGAGGGTAAACCAAAGTTTGGAGGTCTACCTATGTTGCTACACCAATGCGCAACAAGATGACTGGTGTGATAATCTACCCATGGCAGAGTTCACATATAATAACGCCCCGCACATGTCAACTCAAGTATTGCCATTTTATGCCAATGTGGGTTACAATCCTTCTTCCAACATGGGTCCTTGCTTGGTTAGCAATGTGGAAGCTGCAACTGATCAAGCCGCTTAATTGAAGCTGGTCCATCAGGAGCTCCAAGCTACTCTTTCTGCCGCCGTGACAACTTACAAGGAATACGCAGATTGCAAGCGCCAGGAAGGTCCAACTTACAGGCCAGGTGATTTAGTCATGGTTGATGCTTGTAATATGAAACTTAAGGTTCCTTGTCGCAAATTAGGTCCCAAGCAAGTTGGTCTCTTCAAGGTAGAACATCAGATTGGTCCCTTTGCCTATCAGCTGGATTTACCTCCTGCTTTCAAGATTTTCCACACCTTCCATGAATGTCTTATTACTCCCTTCAAAGGAACAGAGACCCCCTCTTCCCAACCCATTCTTGTGGGAGGAGAACCTGAGTATGAGTTAAATTGTATTCTGGCTTCCTGCAAGAATTGCCGCTGTTTGGAATATTTAGTATCTTGGAAAGGTTATCCTGATTCTGAAAACTCTTGGGTTCCCCACTACAATTGTTCAAATTCCTCTGATCTGATCCACAAGTTCTACAAGCGCAATCCCACTGCTATTGGTTACCCTGAATTTACCCTAGCCGCAATGAAACTCCCACCTGCCCATAAGAATTTCTCTCTATCCCATCTCCCAGATGGTGGTATTATGCCCAGGGCTAAAGCAGAGGGTAATGTCACGGTAGGTTCCATAATGCCGGGTATTGTCTATCCAAGTAAAAAGGCTCGGAAGGCCAGGAAACCTGTATCAAAATTGACCAAGTTAACGGATTTAAACCAAATGGTCAATTGGAAATGGGTCACGGCTGCTCCAGTCTGCCAGCTGAAACCAGCTCCCCCTTGCAAACTGACATTGATAAATCAACGTAATATGAGGGTCACCCAATATAAGCTTATTAATCAGTGTGGTTGTCAGAAACTGGTCACACAAGGGTTCTTTGCAACCTGGACTAGATACTTACTTGAAGATGCAGAAGGAATAGGAGATCAAGACTCAGGTGGTATTGCTTAGTCAATTTTTCTGATATATATTGAATAATTTTCCCTGTTTTAACTCTAAGAGTTGAGTCCTTCTAAATTTACTCAATAAAAATCAATTATCCCAAGTTCTAATTTTAAATTTTAAAAATGCATCCTGTGTTTGGGTTGTTGCGGTATATCCCGTACAATCTGATTCTGAACAGAAACATTTCAGGAAGATGGGGCCCAGCATCTGGAACTTTGTTGTTGGCGCTGCCAAATGTCAATTTCATGCCAGCCAATTTTGTAGCTCCTCCCCCCATTCTTGAAACTGAAAATTGTGTCACTTCTCAATGCCCAGAATTCTACACTGAAGATGCATTGATGCTTTCCCAGGTCATTTATCTTGGTTTACTCTGGTTAGGACTGATTGTTCTACTTAATCCTGGAGTTACAATTGGAAATTTCACAAAAAAATACCTGAAGCCGTGTTGGTGGTTAATCATCAATTCTATGTGGATTTGGGTGGTAATTCCCCATCATTTAGAAACGGCTTCATATTATCCAGTGATTTCCGTCACAGGCAGTGTACAATGGCCAACAGTTCTTTGTTGTGGATAGGATATTGACACTTGCCATCTGTCAACTTTTGTGAATCATAGGCTACGGGCAGGAAGTCACCATTATTGTTTTTGATTTCTAGTACTCCCCCAATGGATGTGTCTGAGGCGTCGGTTTCCATTTGGTATTCCCTGTCACATTTGGGGTATTGCAGGGGTAGGACACGCCATTTCAAAAACAACATCTCAAAAAACACCATCTTAAATTTAATTTGAGATGGCGTTTTTTGCGTTAGTGATTTTTAATCACAAAAAAATAAAATAAACAATAAAATAGTTAAAATTTACATAGACCTTTATAATGCGGCATCTCAAATTTACGCCTTCTCAATTCCGTCACTTTGAGTCGGATTAATTAAATCTTATTTTGCTAACTTTATTTACATATGAAAACACTTAGTGTGGGGCGTGTTTACGCCATCTTGACTTTACATCATTTCAAATTATGCCATTTGTCTTAAACTAAAATAAGCTTATACCTAAACTAATATAAAGCCTGTGGTATAGTGCCAGCAGATGTTCCTATAGTATTAATCTAAGACACTTATAATAAGAACAACCTAAATAGACGCCACTATGATAGTCCTTCTAGTGATTGTCATTGCTGGGTAAAAAAAACCAGTTTTGGTATATGTAATTTATAACTTTATTATACATGGATACATTGATAAGGGTTTCATCAATAAAATATCTTAATAGTGATTTTAATATGGAAGGAGGTGATTACGCCATTTCAATTTACGTCACTTCAAATTCCACCAAGTTTCATATCACCCAATTGATTCAAGGCGCACAATGGATAGGGGAAAATAAGGGGAAATTACCTATGACACCAGGCTATGCTATATCAATTCCCCCACTGCAATTCTTGCTTTCCACTTTTCAAAAGCATAGTTTCACATCAAAAACAATATTAATAAAAAATGTAAGAAAACATATAAAACTTTGCAAATATATATTTTTTGATCTCCTCTAAACAACTGGGTACTTTTTAACCCCAGTTGTATAAGCTAGTTTTTGAGAAATTCAAGTTTTACTCTTTGGCCTGGTTGATGTAGCTCCACCATAAATTTGTTAATTTAATATATAAAAATGGTCAAAACCACTATGTTTTTGAGCTACAGTACCTCAATTACGTCACTTCAAAAACGCCATCTTGAGAGCAAGTTTTCAGTCAAAACTCAAAGTTTTGCCTACTTGTGTTACTAATAAAAAAATTATTTTTACAAAATAAAAAACATTAAAATTTGATAGTATATATTTTTTGATCTCCTCTACAATTTTATGTAAAAAATTGATACTTTTACATTAAAAACATTCTCATTTTTCTCTTTAAAAACAACCCCCAAATTGCCCATATTTTGATACTAATTCACTTTTAGATGCCTCCAAAGTCCATCAACAAAGCTGCGTCCAAGGCCTCCAAAGACAAGACCACTCCTCCCAAGGCCAAGAAGGCCAAAAGTACCCCTAAAAAGCAGCCTGCTAAGGGTAAAGCTCCTCCCAAGACACCTACACCCTCACCAGAGCCTGAGGAAACAAGCCCAACCCCTCCCCATTCTCCTTTTTTTACTCCCCATCAGACCCTCAAGAGAAGTTGTTCAACTTCAATTGCCATTCTGACCTCACTTCAGAGCCTGAGGATGAAGAGGAGCAGGAGCCTGAGCCTGGTGCTCCTGCAGATGAGCCAATTGAGCTCTGGGATCTTAACTCAATCCACAATGTATGCAACCAAAATGGCACCTTTGCTGTGCCCGCCACATACCCTGTCAGCTATCCAATTATGACAAAGAAAGGGGGTGCTGGCTTTGTCCACAAGGGCTACAGCTTCAGCTGCAACAACAAGAAGAAGCCCATCCGTCAACATCACTTCAAATGTGATAATGTTGGCTGTCCAGCTAGACTTACCACCTATGGGTTCACTTGGTTTAAAGCCCTGACTATTGGGCATGACTGTGTCAAGCCTTTTGATCCTCTATATCAACTGATCCGCTGGTTTCTTTGCCAGGTGATCCCAACCACAAAGGACCAAACTGCAACTGAGGTCGTAAACAATACGCTCATTAATCTAAATGATACCCAACTGGCAACTGTTGGTGGTGCCTCAAAACTACAGAGATATCTCACTGACCAGAGATATGCTCTGAGCACTTACGGCGTCAGTGCTACATCAATTGACCAGTTGATTATAACTGAGGAGCAAAAGCTTTCACAGCATGAAGAGAGATTCCTCCTTCACAATGATGGGCAACATGCCCCAGAGCGGACCATCTGCTTTGCAACAAGCCAGGATCTTTGCAACCTTTTAAAATGCAAGACCTGGCTTGCAGATGGAACATTCTCCACCTGCCCAAAGCTCTTCAGCCAGCTTTGGAATATCCATGGGCAGGTTGGCAATCTAGTTCTTCCCTTGGTCTTCTTTTTCCTCCCAAATAAGAAGCAGGAAACTTATGTCTGGGCTCTAACAATATTAAAGGCCAAGTTGGATGAGATCCTCCCAACTATTGAAGAGGAGCCAAAGGAGACTAGAGGGCGCAAGAAAAAGGCACCGTCAGAGGAAGCCACCCCAATCAAGAAAAAGCCCAAAAGCCTTCTCTACCATGAATATCTGGTAGTAGATTTTGAGCAGGCTCAGGCCAATGCTTTTATTAGAGTCTTAAAGAGCTCCCCTAAGGGTTGTTACTTCCACTTATGGCAGGCACTCTGCCGCCACCTCCAAAAGTGCTCTGATCTTTATGAGCTGATTAACTCTGAAGGCACTAAAGAAGCCAAGGACGTGTTCAACTTCTTTGCTGCCATTGCCCTTGTGAGGAAGGAGGAGATCAATGCATTTTATGACGCCCTCCTCTGCCATCCTTACATTATTGCCAACCAGGCAGTCTTTGCTCTGTTCATTGAGTATTTCAAAACTCAATGGGTTGGAGTGCTTCAGGGAGCACGCCAAATTATAAAAGGCAGTGACTCAATCACATAGAACTGCTTTAAGCAGGTAAAAGATGGCCTAATCAAGACCACCTCTTCTCTTGAAGGGTGGCATAGTCAATTTGCCACAAGGGTCCGGGTTCAGAAGCCCAAGTTCAACAAAATCATGGTGCATCTCAAAACCCAGCAGGCCATCTCTGCCCGCCTCTTTAAAACAGGCATGAAGACCAAGGGAGATCCCCTCAATCAGACCAAAGAGGTGAAAAAGTATACAGAGATTAGCAAGGTGGTCCTTGCCTACTATTCCAAGGATAGCAAGCTTGAGCATCTCCAAGCTATCTCAGTTGCTCTTTCTAGTAATATTTAAGCTCTTTCCTAATAAATTCTTCTTTATATTCTCTCTTCTTTTCTTTAATTTTATTATTTTTTGACTTTTTTAGCATTTGGTACAATTATATGCTTATTTTAAAGTATAGTTTATAGTTAAAATAGATAAAAATGGTTGTTTTGAGGTATATTTTAACTTTTGGGCTTTACGCAACTATGTTGCTACTAATTAATCCCAATTTTTTATTGCAGATTTGGAATTCTAAGGCTTTTTTAAGCCTATAAATGTTTTTGAATTTTTATTTTTAGGAATTTTTTTGGGTAATTTTTGGAGTTCAAAAAATCTAAACTTTTAAAACTGTTTTTTCTTAGTCAAAATGCTGTAAATCAAAATGGCGTTTTTACTAGTAAATTGAGATAGCAGAAATTTGAGATGGCATATTTTGAGATGCTTTTTTTGAAATGGCGTGTCCTACCATTGCAGGATAGGGGCTGTCATGATTTTCTCCTTAAGACGTCTAAAACAGAGCTCATTTTGGAGGGTCCACACAAACTTGGATTTGGCGCCAGTTATGGCAGATAAGGGGGAAGTCAAGACAACATAGTCAGGTATGAAGAGGCGTACATAGGCCACCATCCCCAGGAAGGTGCGGAGTTCTGACTTATCCTTGGGTGGTGGAATCTTGCAGATGGCCTGTATCTTTTGACTGTTGGGTTTGATGCCGTCCTTTGAGACTATGTGTCCCAGGAAAGGCAGTTGCTTGCAGAAGAACTGGCACTTGGAGGTCTTGGCCAGCAGCTTGTGTTGTGCCAGGGTAGCAAAAACTGCCTCTAGGTCTTTGTGATGCTGCTCTACCAAGAGACTATAGACAATTATGTTGTCTAGGTAGACTAAGTCATGATTGCCTATGTGTGGGGCAAACACCTTGTTCATGAAGGTCACAAAGGTTGAGGGAGTGTTCCTCATATCAAAGTTGAGTACCACACACTTGTATGAGCCGTATTTAGTGTGGAAGGCTGTTTTGGGAATGTCTTCCTCCTTAATAAGAATCTGATTATAGCCTGAAGTTAGGTCAATCTTGAAGAAGACTGTGACTCCACCCAAGATGTCAAAGAGGTTGTCAATGAGTGATAGTGGGTAACAATTCTTGATGGTAACTTCATTTAGAGCTTGGTAGTCCGTGACTAGGCATAGGATACCATCCTTCTTGGCCATGAATAATACAGCAACCCCAAAGGGAGATTGTGAAGGGTGGATAAGTCCCTTCTCCAATGCCTCTTTGAGGTAAGCACATAGGTTGTCATCTTTGTTTGGGGTCAGCCAGTAGATAGGTTGTGCTTTAGGTACAGCTCCTTTGAGTTGGATGGAATGTTGGATGTGTTTTTCTGGGGGTAACCCAAGTAGAGCCTCCTTGAAGATTTCTGAATGATGGGCCACATTTTTGCAATACTGAGGCATGGAGGTATCCTGGCAGTCTTTGAAGTGTATGATCTCATATTGGCAGGAGTCCCAGTCAATTGTCTTCAGGTTTTCCTTTTTTTCCAGGGTCTTTGTAATGCACACAAAGACGTGGTTGTGTAAGAGTTGGTCCACTGAGTCAGGGTAGATCTGGTGATTGACACCTTCACGTTTGATGGTTAACACTGAGGTTGCCCAGTCTACGTGAGGATTGTTCTTTTGTAACCAATCCAAACCCAGTATGATGTCAAACTTTGGGAAGTCAATGACGGGACCTTGGATGGTGGAGTGTAGGTTCTCAAGCATGACAGAGAAGGGGGTGGCTTCCCTTGTTACAGCAATGTGGTGTTCATCAGCTAAAACCACATTTTTAATCCACAAAAGATTAGTGGCTAGCTTGAACTTGTCCACAGAGCTGCTGTTGACTAAGGTTTGATCCACACCCAAGTCCAGGAGTGCCAATATTGTGTAACTGCAAAAGCAGAAAATATATGACATCAGTTTATTGGGATTTCTGGCAATGGTGTAAAGTACTGGGTCTTCCAAGGGCACTTGGATCATTGAGCATTGGTCCACGTCCTTGGGGTGTTACTCATTGTTGTGAAAGTCAGGAGTTGTGCAGAGAGAGCTTGGCTTGCTTAGTGCTCTCCCCGGACTTTTCCCTCATCTTGATTGCCTTGTGTGGCAGTGATACAGAAATGGGTACAATTTGACTGGCCATTGTTCCCACTTCCATGACCATTTGAACCTGTGGTTTTATGGTTTGTGTTGTTCCCATTGTTTCCAGGGGGTGGTCAAGTGGAATGCCTGCCTGTGTTAGAGTCTTTGGGTCTCTCTTGTTTTCCAGTTTGCGCCTTGTGAAGAGCGTTGGATGTTTGTTCTGCTTTCTCTGCCTTGCAATACAGGTTCTGTAGATTGGTCACCTGGTCCAGGTTCACATGTCTTGTTACATGTGATTTGAGGGTGTCATAGTACATTAGGTGTGTGGCTGGGGTAACAAAGGCTATGTCAGAGGGTGTGCGTAGTTGGAGTTCCTTGTAGGCGCAGGTGAGTTCCTTCACGGTGCCTGTCTGGGTCAAGTTCTTTACTTGGTGTATGATCATGAGTGCAGTGTCCTTAAGCACAAATCTTGCCAAGAAGTCTTGTTTGAAGGTACCCCAGTTCTTCTCAGTATGTTCTTTGTGCCATTTGTTGCACCAGGTGCCAGCATTGTGGGTCAGTTGGATAGAAATTTCTGCAATCCAAAATTGCTGTGGGTATTCCATCTGGGCCAGCTTGCTCTGGGCAGACTGGATCCATGCGGCAGCATTGTCATTATTGGCCCCAGCAAAAGGTTCCAAGTCAGCGCTTTGGAGTCTTTGGGCTACGTAGGCAAGCATGGTGTTTTTGTCAGTTGGTTGTGGGATGGTGGCGGCTGTCTGGAAGAACCCTTGTGCAGACATGGCGTTGAAGGCAGGTAGTGGAATCACTGTGTTCTGGTACAAGACAAAACCATCAGGTATCTTGGCACCAGGGGTGTACAGAGTCCAGTCCAGCAGAAGGCCAGACATGATTCTGTCAAGGATTTGTTGGCTGCGGCAAGTACAGGAAACAAGAAGAATTTTACAAGATGCAGTAGGATGGAAAACCTACCTGTGCTACCAATGTTGTAACTTTACTGTTTTAGCAGAGTTAAAAGGGGGAAATATTTAGAAACTAGATAACATTCTTTATTGGGAGATAGTGATTATATAGTTAATGTGAGTAATGGATAACAGGAACATGATAGGGCTGATCACACAGTGGGATGGTGAAGGGGATGGCTTGATCCTGGTAATGAATTAAGCGCCAAAACAAGGTATCCACAGTAGGGGATCAGTATTTGTTCATGTTGTTGGATTTGGCAATTCAAGTTGACTTCTTAGTCTGGCTTCAAGTGGCTGGTTAATCAGATTGCGGGTCACAAACCCGCTTACTCAAAACCTTGCTGGCGGGTCAAGCCTGCTGTTTTGACAATATTCATGGTAGACGTATTCTTTATTTTGTTGATATACACCACTTGATTGGTTATAATAGAATCTACCTCTACTTCTATATTATAGCTCCTTGATATAAGTACTGAGCATACCCCCACATGACTGAAGATCAACTGGGTAATTTAGTTAAAGATGTTGGCTATATTGCCCAAAGCAGGGGTTGGCCACACTTCCATGAGGCATATGTTTAAGCTGGGGAAGCCCATGGCATATAGGAATTTTTAAAGCTGCAAGGATAAACAACCCCAAGCCAACATAAAATCAATCCTCTCAATTGTGACCAAAATAAATGGTATCCAAGTGTGATCAAAAGCAATGGGTTAATATTTAATTGTAATAGGTTTGGATACTCTTAAAAATTTTCTATTCTGAGTTGATCTTGTTATCATCTGGGAAATTTTCACTTTAGGATATCTTGATTCAAGTTGTCCCCATAGCTGTGAAAACTGATGTATCAAAGTATGGGGAGGGGGTAAAGATTAGCTGGGCAACTGGTTGTATGGCAAAATGTCTAAATTTGATATCCCAAAAGGGTTAATATATATTTTAGGAAAGATCTTTTATAAAAAATAGAGTAGAAATCAGGTAAACTTGCCTGCAGTAGGATCATGTTAGGTTGGAAGTACTGGGCTTGGTGAAAGCTAACATGATGCTATGATGTGGTAATCTAAAGAGAGCTGAATATAGGGTTATTAACCTGAGTTCAAAATATGGCGTGAGGGTTGACTTGTGGCTACAGTAGGGATGCTTCAACACAGCCCTGGCTAGCTTCTGGCTCTGGGCTGCTTCAGCCAAAGAAGAAATACTTAACATCTAAATATTTTTGAATAAATCTTTGACATGAGTGGTGTCGTGATCTAAGGCGCGGCACAGAGTCACAACAGAAAATCCTAACCTTAGGATTGGATTCATACTAAGTCTCAGTTAGAATGGCAGGGAAGGCTATGTGATTACCTTGTGGCCCTGAATGAATAATATCTGCTAGATGTGGCTAGAGAGGCGCCAAAGTACGTGGAGACACAAAGACAAAAATGTGAATAGAACCTAAATTTTATTGGGTATAGAAATTGGGATTATATACTGTGTAGCTTTACCACAAAACAGTACATGAACAGTAGGATCACTTGCCATAAGCATGAGTGGGGCAAGTGAGTTGTGCAGAATCAGGAAACCAAACAATTATATTTCCTAATTTGGAAATAGGCTCATTTCAAAGGGCAAAAGCAAAAGAGAGGGATTTGTCCTTGAAATAACCCAATGAAGGCAAAATTGAAACATGGTGAATGGCGTCATTCACAACATTGCCCCCCTCTAGATTGGCCTTAGGGGATGATACTTGCAGAGGAACATGGCATGCACACAAGCAAACAGTTGACCACTAGAGAGGATTTACAGTATACTCTGACCCTTGTTTGAAGATCACTTCCAAGGGCCCAATTCACAACAATTCTAGCTTATGAGCCCATCATCCTACTCTATATTGATAGTAAAAAACGTGGTCCCCAATCTTGAACTCAGGCAGGGGGGATCTCCCAGAATTGTCAGGGGAGAGCTCAAGCAGCTTGGTCTTATAGGCAGACGTGTAGGCAGAGGCCTGAATATCAATGATTTGATTAACTAGATCTTTGATATGCTCATCAGGGTTCATAGCCTTATCAGATAAGAGTAGGGGGCCTATGAGCAATGGAGTAGTGGCTTCACAACCATACAGCATAGCAAAAGGGGAATACCTGGTGACACAATGTTTTCTAAGGCAATAAGCAAAGAGAGAAGCAGGTAAGTATAGATCCCAGTTGGCAGTGTCAGAATAAGTGAGCTTCCTCATGATAGAAACCAGAGTTGAGTTTGTGCACTCTACTGCCCCATTGGTGGAAGGATTATAGGGGGAAGAGAAAGACTGGTGAGACCCCAAGGCTTCAATAACAGAGGTCACTAACTTGGCATTGAAGTTAGTCCCATTGTCAGACAACAACACTTGAGGGTAACAGTGGCGGAAGAATACATCTTGCAGCAGAAAGGTGACAGTTGTCTTGGCAGTGATGTCTTTAGTAGGGCAAGCTTCTACCAACTTGCTAAAATGATCAACAGCAGTTAGTATAAAGTGGCAACCAGAGCAGGAGCAAGGGAGAAGCCCTACAGTGTCATTGCTGACAGTGTGAAATGCGTTTTAAGGGGAACTAGCTTGAACTTGTGAGCGGCAGCTTTAGGTTGTTGGAGCTGGAAATCATGGCAACTAGCAATAACATCTTAATCAGCAGGCTAAGATTTTCCCATAAGTAATTCTTATGGAGCCAGGCATGAGTCTTGGAAAAGCCTCTGTGTCCTGTCTCTTTATGAGCTTGAAGCACCAACAAAAGGCAAAGACTAGGCCTTACATAGGGCAAGTAGAGGTCTTGTAACTTCTTGAAAAGTTGATTGTCACAAATGAGGGTGTCTTCAGATAAATTAGAAAGAGCAACTCAAAATTCTTCTTTCTTGTTCTCTCATGACAAAGGATATTCAATTAGTTCATACAACCTGTCAGTCTCAGCAGGGTGTAGGGCAAGGATGGGCATTCTGGACAGTCCATCAGCATTCTGATGTTGAATCCCGGGGCAGGGTAGCACAGTGAAGTTGTACCTGTGCAGGCGGAGAGCCCATCTAGCTAGTTGTCCTTCTGGTTCCTTGAGTTGCTGTAGTCATTTGAGCAAAGCGTGGTCAGTAACCACAGTGAAATGAGTGTCATACACGTAATGGCAGAACTGCTTGTCAGCATGCAGCGCAATGAGGCACTCTTTCTCTGTTACACTGTAGTGCTTCTCATGCTTATTCAGGACATGAGAGGTATAAGCTACAGGGTGATCCACCCCTTCATCATCCAATTGAGCCAAGATAGCCCAAATAGCCAGGTCACTAGCATCAGTATATAGGATGAATTCCTTATCATAGTCAGGATATACTAGGATGGGAGCCTCTTTGAGTTTTTGTTTGAGGGTCTCAAAGGCTTGTTGAAGGCTGGAGGTCCATTTAAAAGGGACATTACACAGCAGTTGGACCAAGGGTTTGCTAGTGTCAGCAAAATTGGGGATGAATTGTCTGTAGTATCCCATCATACCCAGTAGACTTGGAATTCTCACAGGTTGGTGGGCGGAAGCATTTTGTCAATGGCCTCAAATTTCTTAGTCATGGGGTGAATTCCTGTCTGAGTCACCTCATGCCTCAAGAAATCAAGGCATTCCTTGAAGAAGGTGCACTTAGATAACTTTAACTTAAGTCCAGCTTCACAAATATTTATGAACACTTTGTTAAGATGGACCAAGTGGTTGGTAAAGGTAGCACTGAAGACAGTTATATCATCTAAATACACTAGAGCACACAAGAGCTTCAAATCATGGGGGATAGAGCCTATGGCTCATTGGAAAGTAGCTGGAGCATTGCAGAGCCCTTGTGGCATTTGCATAGGCTCAAACAATCCTTCAGAAGTTATTAGCGCAGCCTTCTGTCTATCCTCAGGGGATAGATCAACTTGCCAGTAACCAGAGGCTAGATCCATGGCAGAGAAGAACTTGGAGCCCCCAAGGCGGAGGAGAGCATCATCAATGCATGGTAAGGGGTAGGAATCCTTTTTGGTCAAGGAATTTAAGTGTTGGTAGTTCATCACAATACAATGACCTCCATCCTTATTTTTCAGTATGAGCAAGGGAGAGGCCCATGGACTTTGCAACGGAGCAAGCAATCCAGAGTCTAGAAGTTGTTTGAGCTCTTTAGACACCTGAGCATCCTCTACTTGACTGCAGCAGTAGGGTTTAGTGCAAAAGGGGGAGCATCACCAGTATTAATCTGGTGAATGACGCCTTTGACTAAATCATAATCAGTGCTATCCTTAGCAAAGATATCCAAAAACTGATCCAGTAGGTCAAGCACCTATTTCTGCTGAACTGGAGATAGCTGCGGGAAGTCTTGAGCAGTGAACAATGATAGGACTTGTGGCTCATCCTCAGGTAAGTTAAAGTCCTGGAACGTACCAAAGGGATGTAGTGATAGGAAGTCAGGAGCATTCAACAACCTGCCATAGCCAAAAACCTGCCCTCTAGGCACATGTATGGGGAGAGCAGTCAAGTTAGCAACCAGCAGTTGAACAGGGTCTTTATGAGAGACATTCAAGATTCCTGGACAGAGATAGGGTTTGTTGTGTCCTAGCAAGGGAGGAGAGTACAACTCTAGGAATGTACACTTGGGCAGCTCATATAATATTTGGGAGTCTAGGATAGCCTGAGACCCAGGAGGAATAGTCACAGCAGAAGTGGTCAAGAGAGGAATTCCTTCAGAAGCAGGACAAGTCATAGGAGGGCACTTCATGTTGGAGGAGTGGGTACAGTATTTTAAAGTGAAAACACCAGTGGGATACTCTAAGACACACTTCTTGAGGTGCTTCCCAGGGACTTTAACATCTCTTCAAAGATCAAAGGGACTTTGTACCCTAAGATAGAGAGGTAGCTGTCCTTTAAGTTGATGATCATATTGTATTCCCTAAGGGTTGAGTACCAACTAAGAGTTCATAACTCTCATTCTCTAAGACAACGTCAGGCGCGCCCAAGAGTAGCTTGCCAAACCACATGGGAAGAGCAGAATAAGATCCTATAGTGCAAGTCATGAACAGCCCTGCTGTGCCATACAACTGATGATAGTTAAGGTTGGGGGCAAGTTTGAGCTTCTTGACAAGCTTTGAGGAGATAACATTAACAGGAGACCCCATGTCTAAGACAGCCTTAATTTTCACCTTTTGGATGGATATTTCTACACAAGTGGTAGTACAGACAAAGGGAGAGAGGACAGCTAGAATGTCTTGGGCTTCTGTGTTGTAACTGTGCTGTTTTAGCAGAGTTACACGGGGAAAAATATTTAGAAGATAGATAATAATCTTTATTGTGAGATAGTGATTATATAGCTATTGTGAATCATTGGATAGAAGGAACATGATTGGTGA
The DNA here is from genome assembly GCA_014839935.2 of Entomophthora muscae. Taxonomy (NCBI): domain Eukaryota; kingdom Fungi; phylum Entomophthoromycota; class Entomophthoromycetes; order Entomophthorales; family Entomophthoraceae; genus Entomophthora; species Entomophthora muscae. The sequence goes on along the minus strand of QTSX02001562.1, from coordinate 171,871 downwards.
TCACACAGCTGGATGAAAGAGGGGGTGGCTTGATCCTGCTAATGAGTCAAGCGCCAAATCAAGGTATACACCGTGAAGGATCATCATCTGTTCATGTTGATGGATTTGGTAATCCAAGTTGACTTCCTAGTCTGGCTTTGAGTGACCAGGTAATCAGATTGCGGGTCACAAACCCGCTTGGTTGGAACCTTGCTGGCAGTTCAAACCTGCGGTTTTGACACACACACCCTGGCTGAAAGTCGGACTCCTCTGGAGGCAGGTTGTCAGGAGCCCGGGCGCCATACTGAATCAGTTGTTGTTCGATGGCAGGCAGGGCAGTTTCTTGTTGTTTCTGTCTTGCTTTGCAGGGCTTTAGGCGGTTGTGGTGTAAGGTCTTGTCTTGCTTGCGTTTCCTGAGCCCTTGCACAAGGTAAGTGTTATTGTTGTTTACCTTTAGAATAATTGCTGGTCCTACTTTTTTGGGTTGTAGTTTGCTTTTGTCAACATTCATGACCCAGACTTTGTCCCTGACTTCATGTCTTGGACGGATGGGAATGAAGGTCTTTTGTAAGCGTTCCTTTTCTTTGGCTGCTTGTTTGCTGTTGGCCTCTATTACTTGAGGATCTGAGTGAGGGGGGACTTGACTTGGAATTTCCTGTTTGGGTCCTGTCAATGCTTGAATGATATTTGGCTGTGTGCTGTATACCAGTTCAAACGGGCTTTTCCCGGTGGATCTGTTCACTCAGGTTTGGTACACAAGTAATGCAGTTGGTAACTGCTTATACCAGTCTTCAGGTCTCCTGGCGGTGAGTTTGGCTAGGGCTTGCACGAGGCTACCATTAAGCCGCTCTACGCTTCCATTGGCCTGTAAATGGTATGGTGTTGTGACAGTGTGTTTGACCCCATTTTTGGCAAGGTACACATTGGTGTTTTTGGAGGTCAATTCTTTGCCCCCATTGGTTATCAGGAGTTCTGGCTTTCCAAACCTGCTGATTATTTCCTTGCCAATGAATTGTTGGATGTCGTTACCGGTGTGTGTTTTCATTGCTTGGGCTAATGGCCACCTTGTTGCAAAATTGATGACTGTGATGATGTATTTTTTGTCATTGTGCTTTCCTGGCATGGGGCCCACAATGTCAAGAGTCTATACCTTGAACAGTAGTTGGGTTTGAATGGGGAGTACAGACTTAGGCGGGGTTTTGCTTTTGGCAAACTTTTTGCAGACCTTGCACTGTTCTAACACTTCCTGGACATTGCGGTATAGGGTTGGCCACCAGGCTTTATGTTTTAGGAATTTTTATAGATTTTGGCTCTTAGTATGTCCAAGATCTCTGTGGTAGCAAAGAATGGTATCAACTTGTTGATGTGTGGGAATTTAGGGAATGGTTGTGCCATCCAACATTTTTCTGTGAAGAGTCCTGTATACGTCAGCAAAGAGGTGCTCATTCTTGATGACCGTTTCTTTGGTGATATTGGTTATGCCTGTGGGGAACCCTTTGTCTTTTGTATGGAGCATTAATAGAGGCCAGTCTGGGTTGAGCCCATTCTCTCCCCTAGAAGCGCGGACATACAGGCGGGACAGGGTGTCTGCCATGGCAAGTTTGGCCCCAGGCTTATATTGGATGAGCATGTTAAACCTTTCTAAGATTTCCATCCACTGTGCTTGGCGGTGTGACAGGTTTTCTTGTGTCTTGAAATAGATGAGCAACTTATGATTGGTTAGTGCTGTGAATTCTTACTGCCGTTCCAGGTAACAGCGCCATTTGACTAGGCAGTGTACAATGGCCAACAGTTCTTTGTTGTGGATCAGGTATCAACACTTGCCATCTGTCTTTTTGCGCAACTTGTAGGCCACGGGCAGGAAATCACCATCATTATTCTTGATTTATAGTACTCCCCCACTGGATGCATCTGAAGCGTTGGTTTCCATCTGGTATTCTCTGTCTTGTTTGGGGTATTGTAAGATGGGTGCTGTTGTGAGCTTTTCCTTGAGACGTCTAAAACAGAGGTTGCATTGGGGGGTCCATATGAACTTGGACTTGGCGCCTGTTATGGCGGACAAGGGGGCGGTCAAGATGCCGCAGTTGGGTATGAAGCGCTGTACATAGGCCACCATTCCCAAGAAGGTGCAGAGTTCTGATTTGTCCTTGGGAGGTGGCATTTTGCAGATGGCTTGTATCTTCTGACTGTCAGGTTTGATGCCGTCTTTTGAGACTATGTGTCCCAAAAAGGGTAGTTGCTCTCAGAAGAACTGGCATTTGAAGGGCTTGGCCAACAGTTTGTGTTGTGCCAGGGTCGCAAAGACTTCCTCCAGGTCTTTGTGGTGCTGTTCCAGTGAGGGGCTGTAGACAATAATATTGTCCAGGTACACAAGGGCGTGTTTGCCTATGTGTGGAGCAAACACTTTGTTCATGAAGGTTACAAAGGTGGACGGGGCATTGGTCATGCCAAAGTTGAGTAACACGCATTTGTAGGAACCATACTTAGTGCGGAAGGCTGTCTTGGGGATGTCTTCCTCCTTAATGTGAAGCTGGTTGTAGCCTGCGGTTAGATCAATCTTGGAGAAGACAGAGGCTCCTCCCAAGGCGTCAAAGAGATTGTCAATCAGTGGTAATGGGTAGCAATTCTTAATGGTGACTTTGTTCAAGGCGCAGTAGTCCGTGACCAGGCGTAAGGTACCGTCCTTTTTAGCCACAAAGAATATGGCGGCCCCAAAGGGAGACTGTGAGGGGCGGATAAGTCCTTTTTCCAGTGCCTCCTTGAGATAGGCGCGCAGGGTGTTGTCCTTGTTTGGGGTCAGCCTGTAAACGGGGCGTGCCTTGGGTACAGCCCCCTTGAGTTGGATAGAGTGTTGGACGTGTTTCTCAGGGGGTAGCCCAGGTAACGCCTCCTTGAAGATTTCTGGGTGCCGGGCCATAATGTTGCAATCTTGCAGTGTGGAGGTATCCTGGTGATCCTTGAAGTGTATGATTTTGTACTGGCAGGAGTCCCAGTTGATTGCTTTTAGGTTTTCCTTCTTGTCCAAGGTCTCCGTGATGTGTACAAAGACGTAGTCTTGTAGGAGTTGGTCTACAGAGTCTGGGTAGATTTGGTGGTTGACACCTTCACGCTTGATGGTCAGCACTGAGGTTGCCCAGTCCACGTGAGGGTTGTTTCTCTGTAACCAGTCTAGTCCCAGTACAATGTCAAACTTAGGGAAGTCAATGACGGGACCTTGGATGGTGGAGTGGAGGTTCTCAAGCATGACAGAGAAGGGAGCAGTTTCTTTTGTCACAGCAATGTGATGTTCATCAGCCAGGACCACATTTTTAATCCGCAAAGGATTAGTGGCCAGCTTGAATTTATTCACAAAGCTGCTGTTGACTAAAGTTTGATCTGCGCCTGAGTCCAAGAGTGCTGAGCCTGTGTAACTGCAAAAGCAGAAAGGGTAAGACATAAATTTATTGGGATGTCTGACAAAGGTGTATAGTACCAGGTCTTCTGAGGGTACTTGGATCATTGGGCATTGGTCCACGTCCTCGGGTTGGTATTCATTGTTGGACAAGTCAGGAGTTGCGTGGGGAGAGCTTGGCTTGCTTAGTGCTCTCCCCAGGCTTTTCCCTCATCTTGGTTGCCTTGGGTGGCAGTGACACAGAAATGGGTACAATTTTATTGGCTGTTATTCCCATTCCCATTTCCATTCAAGCCCGTGAGTTTGTGGTTGTGGTTGTTGTTGTTACTGTTGCCTCCAGGAGGTGGTCAAGAGGAGCGCCTGCTTGAATGTGAGTCCTTGGGTCTTTCTTGTTTCCCAGTCTGTGCCTTGTGTAGAGCGTTGGACGTTTGTTCCGCTTTTTCTGCTTCACGGTACAGGCTTTGCAGGTTGGTAACCTGGTCCAGGTTCACATGTCTCATCACGTGCAACTTGAGAGTGTCGTAGTACATGAGGTGTGTGGCTGGGGTGTCAAAGGCCATATCAGATGGGGCACAGAGATGGAGTTCCTTGTAGGCGCAAGTAAGTTCCTTCATGTTGCCTGTCTGGGTTAGGTTCTTTACTTGGTGTATGATCATGAGTGCTGTATCCTTAAGCCCAAATCTTGCCAAGAAGTCCTGTTTGAAGGTGTCCCAGTTCTTGTCAGTGTGCTCTTTGTGCCACTTGTCACACCAAGTGCCAGTGTCATGGGTCAGACAAATGGAAATTTCCGCAATCCAAAATTGCTGTGGGCATTCCATCTGAGCCAGCTTGCTTTGGGCAGACTGAATCCATGCAGCAGTGTGGTTGTTGTTGGCCCCAGCAAAAGTTTCCAAGCCAGCGCTTTGAAGTCTTTGTACAACATAGGTGGGCATAGTGGTTTTGTCAGTTGGTTGTGGCACCAAGGAGGGCGCCTCAAAGAACCCTTGGGCAGACAGGGCATTGAAGGCGGGTAGCGGGATCACCGTGTTTTGGTAGAGGACAAAGCCATCAGGTATCTCGGTACCAGGAGTATACGGCGTCCAGTTGGGCAGGAGGCCAGACATAATTATGTCAAGGATTTGTTAGCCGCAGCGTGTGCAGGCAACAGGCGGGATTTTTCAAGATAAGGTAGGATGGAGAGCCTACCTGTGCTACCAATGTTGTAGCTGTGCTGTTTTAGCAGAGTTATACAGGGAAAAATATTTAGAAGATAGATAATAATCTTTATTGTGAGATAGTGATTATATAGCTGTTGTGAATCATTGAATAGCAGGAACATGGTTGGTGATCACACAGCTGGATGGAAGAGGGGGTGGCTTGATCCTGCTAATGAGTCAAGCGCCAAATCAAGGTATACACCGTGAAGGATCATCATCTGTTCATGTTGATGGATTTGGTAATCCAAGTTGACTTCCTAGTCTGGCTTTGAGTGACCGGGTAATTGGATTGCAGGTCATGAACCCGCTTGGTTAGAACCTTGCTGGCAGGTCGAGCCTGCAGTTTTGACATCTGCTAGTTCTTTGTCCCACTTCTCAATCATGCATCTTAGGCCTGGAAACTCCTTATAGACTGTCTGGAGAGGGAGAAAGACTGAGACATTTTTTAACACAGCGTCAGCAACCTCAGCGGCTTCTTCAGAAGATTTGACAAGCACAGGAGACCTCTTGGCTTGAGTGAGGTAAGGGCAAGAGACAACCTCTTTGGCTTCAGGCAGAGGCTTGGTGTTTGTTGTAGCTTTCCCAGAACATAGCTTATAAGGGACTGCAATAGTTTCAGGGACAGCCAGGACTGAATACCCATAGGTGTTGGAATCTTCTGCATCAGAATCATCCATGTCAGAGTCATCAGAGATATTGTGGAATAGCAGCAGGATGGGAGGAGCCTCAGTGTCAGCAGGCTCAGAGTCAGCAATGGAGGGGAGATTGAAGGAGACTGGGAAGAATTGTCAACCAAGAGTGTCTCTGCCTCTAGGTTGACTGTTCTTTTCCCACCTGCGCTTTGGGATCAGCTCCTTCAACTTGAGGATTGGTGCAGACTTGGGAATGGTGACCTATCTGTCCACAGTTATGGCAACCCTGGCGTCAAGGAGGATTCTGTGAGTTCATGGTAAGGATACACAGGCCACGTGAAGACAAACCAGAGGTAGAGGCGGCACAATTCTCCTGCACAACTGCCCCAGAATGGGTAAGGTGCATATCCTGCAACAGTGTCTTTATGCTCTTCATGGAAGAAAGCATGGCTTTATGGGCTTTGAAGTGAAGACACAGGATCTGGTTAGCCTTGAGGGCTTGAGCGCAAGCCATGTATGCCTCATGTGCGGTCAACTGGCGGCTTGTGATCAGTTGTTGTCCTTCCATGTAGAATCTATCTTTGAATTCAGCTAGAGTCTCCTTTGGCTTGGAAGCAATGTGCATAAAGGCATCTTTTTTTACTTCCAAACTAAGGTCACTACCAAATTTGTCAATCAGAAGTTGCTTTATATCTTCCCAGGTCTCAATGGTGGGTAGCTCTGGCACTATTTCCTCTTGACAGGTCAGGTGTAGACAGGTTAGAATGTGTTCTTTCTTAACCTCATCTGAGGCTCTTCTCATGGCAGTTTTGTAGATAATTAGGAAAGCTGCAATGGCCGAGGTTTTGGGGTCAAAGACTTGCTTAAAGGTAGGCTTGAAGTGTTCTTCTGAAGTTGGGCCACCATTGTTGCTATTGAGTACATTTATGTGTGGGGAGAATTCTGCTTTGGACTTGGTGGGGGGCTTTCTGGCTCACAGCTGGCAAACACTTTCCTTGAGGGTAGTCAAAGTTTCAGCAGTGCGGGTGCCTGTATTATTAGCTAGGGTGATCTGCCGCTCAGTAAAATCCAAGCGCTGACCCTGTGGTGTTACTAACAAAGATAGCTCAGCCAGTCAGGATGTAAGAGATGAACCCACCAAAAGGCAAGGGGCAAACCTTTCATTTACTGAATTGATTAACTCACTCATTTCTTGTACGTCTTTATCAAGTTCATAATAGTCCTGTTTCAGATGGTCCACCTCATTAGCTAGAGCTATCAACTCTCTAGAACAATGAATGCAGGGGGCTCCTGACAAGCCAGGGCAACAGCCATCTTTACCAGCAAGCCCAGTTGGACTAACAACAGGCACCATCATCTCACACAAGGTAGCAACCTCTTGTTGTAGGTCAGCAACCTGAGTCATCAGAGCAAGCACTTGAGGATCAGGCTGAGGGGCTTTGGTAGGGTGATCCTGACTGCGGGTGAATGCTCTTAACTCTTGAATGGCATCCCAGAGCCTCTTTTCTCTATCTGCTAACTCATCAGATGGAGGAGAAGGCGGGGCATCGAATTTGGAGGTAGACAGTTCATTTACTTGAGTCTGGAGTTTGGCAATGGTAGCAGCAGTAGCAGTAGTAGCCCTTTCTTGATCAAACTCCTTGCCAAGTTCACATGGGCCTTTTTCAGCATGAACTGCTACTTGATGTAATTGTTTGAAGGAGTAAGCACTGAACTTGTTGAGTTTCTGCACAAGTTGTTCACGGTTGGTGAGATAGGTGTTTAGAGTGGAATCTACTTGGGCACGCCAGAGCTGTTCAAACTGGTAGAACTCATGAAGACGCTCTCTGGCATACTTGGGGATAGACTGGTGCATTTTTTGATGGAGTTGACCAGGCAGGATTGGGAGGTGACAGAGTTGCACTGATTGTCTGATACTAAGGAAAACAGGGAGTGAATCCACTGCTGGTAGGCCGCAAACTGATCCCAGTGATGAGTGACAGTGGTCTGTAGCAATGAAATCTCCTGAATGTGGAGCCCTAATACCATTTGATGATAGGCTAAGGCAGGTTGTATGAAGGATGACAATAAGTGTTCAGTGGAGCCAGCCGCTGAGAGGAGATGCTGTGGAAATTGTGGAGCTACAATCAATTAGTAGTATTCTGCTCGACTGAACTGAAGCTGGAGGCAAGGGATGGCTCCATCACAGGCTAACCCAAGTGCTACCGCCATGACTTGTTCCAAGTCAGGGGTACCCAAAGGGTAGGCCACTAGGCGGGGACCACTCCCAAGGTTCAGCACAGTAGGGACAATAGGCAGGTTGGTGATGTCTTCCTCAATAGGAGGACTGGTTATTTCAGGCAAAGTTGGCTCTTGTATGGGAGGAGGCAAAGGTCTGAAAATGTTGTTGTGAAAGGGATAACCAAGGGGCTTTCAGCCGCTGTAGTGAGCACCATTTTTTATGATCTGAGGCGTGGCACAGATACAACGGGAAATCCTAACCTTAGGATTGGATTTGTACTAAGTCTTGGTTAGAATGGCAGGGAAGGCTGTGTGATTACCTTGTGGTCCTGAATGAATAATATCTTCTAGACATGGCTAGAGAGAGGCATGGAAGTACTGGAGACACAAAGACAAAAATGTGAATAGAACTTAAATTTTATTGGGTATAGAAATTGGGATTATATACTGTGTAGCTTTACCACAAAACAGTACATGGACGGTAGGATCACTGGCCACAAGCATGAGTGGGGCAAGTGAGTTGCGCAGAATCAGGAAACCAAACAATTGTATTTCCTAATTTAGAGCCAGCCTCATTTTTAAGGGCAAAAGCAAAAGAGAGGGATTTTTCCTTGAAATAACCCAACAAAGGCAAAATTAAAACATGGTGAATGGCGGCATTCACAATAAGTAGCTCAGAGCTAAAGATTTGTCACAGCTGTCCAGGGCTTGGTCAAAGCTAGGGAAGGGACAGAAACAGAAATTGTGCAAACACAGTGTCACAAAACCATTTTTGGAAGATTTGTATTGGTTCACAAAACAATCCATGTGATTTTGTGTCACAACTTTTGGAGTAGGTCATAATTTGTGCCTCACTCTATTGTGCAGATCACAAAATATAAAAGGAAGGTGGTTTTCATGAATAAAACAGATTATTTCATTTTGTGAAGGGGTCCAGGATGTAAAACTAGAATGGTTCTCAAGGGTAAAACAGATGGTGTCATTTTGTGCAAGGCACAGGATGTAAAATTAGAGGAAGTCCAGTTGTGGGACTTTATTTTTAAATCAAAATTATTAAAGCTTTACCTGCCATTACCTCACAATGATAGATCTGATCATATCAAAGTTTGCTTTAGATAATTATATTAAAACACCAATCAAAATATTATAAATATCTACCTCAATTGAAAGGAAAAGCTTAAATACTTATGATTGGACATAACACAAAACCACATGAGATTGTGCTTGGTCATATCACAATTCATGCAGATTTGTTTTGTGACTTTAGAAGCAGGGCACAAAATGTAGCAGTTGAAATTGTGTACTTCTCCCTAAAAATATAAAACAAATCTGCATGAATTGTGATGTGGCATGAAGGTCATAAAATGAATTGTGCTCAACTGACAAAGCCACAAAACCAATCGTGTCAATCAAAGCTTGGTCACAAAAACCAATTGTGTAGATTTTGGTACCTGTCCCAACCCTAGTTGAAGCAGCCCTAAGCTAAAGATAAGCAAGCTTTGGGTTTACATGGCATTCTTCCTTGTTTTTTGGTAGAATACATTTGATATTGAAGCAGCTTATCCCAATTGAATATGTAGGTCAGAAAAGATAAAGTTTATAGAATAAAAATTCTGGTTAGAGGCAACTGGTCCCAGTATGCTGGGGCTTAAGGGTTGAGCCAATCACTTTAAGGCATACATTGCTTAGTTAAATATATTGGATGTATCCTTTCTAGGGCTATTGACGTCCATGACTTGTTTTTGATCAAAAGTTAGCTTAATAATCATATTACCCCTCTCAAAGCTACACTTGATTAGGCCTTGGCCATATATAGGGTGGGTTAAGGCTGTTGGATGATTGGCACTGAATCACAAGCTTCCTTTAATTGATTTCAAATCCGGATGGGTTGATTGTACCATTGATCTGGAATGTGTGTTATTTATGTTGGATGATTACATGTCAAGCTTTGAAAGATTCCTACAACCAATTAAACTAGTTCATTATCGAAAATTTACTGGCCATGTATGTTGTTTGATCTATCCATGGTAGCACAAGGATTCCACTGATCTGGCTTAGAGATCGGCTATGGGTGATTCTGGTGTCTCATTGGTTAGAAAGCCGGAATTTGATAGATCTACGCTTAATTAGGAGCACTATTTTTAAATATTTCAAAACGCCATCTTGGTTATAGTTTCAATTTAAAATCAACATTTATCTATTGAAACCAGAGGTCAGAAACGTACCCCAGTGGCGACTGGAAGAAATGTAGATCCAAATAGTTTCATGGCTTTTAAGCTGTAATAATCTTTATCGAGTGTCAATGACTGAAGTCTCTTCCAGCCAATCCAATTCTGGATAGGTGGTGACTTCTTGTGGATCTACCTTGATTCCTGATTCGATTAAAGTTCTCACGCCAGCGTTTTTCGATATCCATAGCTTTCGAGAAATTTCTTGAAAGACGAAATCAAGTCAATCACCTTGTTTATTTTAAATCAAAATATAAATCAATCTGATTGGTTGAGGCGGTGGCTTAACTATGACGCATAATTTCCGAGCGTCAAGTGCTCCAAATAGATAAACATTGACATGTGGGTTTATAAGCCCTTGATGTACAACGAACCAAGAAACTCTATTTGGAATTTAGAATGTTGCTTGTACAGCATTGGGCAGATTGGGTGACAGTGGGCCTTGGCATTGCTGCTGCCATGGCATTAGGCAACATCCCATCACCTGCAGTACACTTCTCATATCAGGATCCTGCGCTGAGCCGCCCTTTTTTAGCCAAGGAGACCATCTCCAAGCCTGCTGTTATTGTAAGTGCTTCTTCGCAACTCTAACATTAGATATATTCCAGTTTGGTTCCAGTATTACTTTTTACTTGGTTGGGAGTTATCACATGCGACCTCATGGCTGCACACCAAGCAATCCTGGGCTTGGCCCTGTCCAACACATTGACTTACATTTTGGTCAATGTGACCAAGGCTTTTGCTGGGCGCCTTCGCCCTGATTGGTTGGCCAGATGCGCCCTTGCCGCAAACAAGGGCAAGGAGTATGAAGATGCTGTTGACTGTCGTATATTGGACGATGGGCGGAGAAGCTTCATATCTGGCCATGCTGGAGGTATTTTGTAGCTTGTCAAAATCTAACATCTAGCTTCTTTTTCGGCTGCCATGTACACATCTTTATTCCTTTCCACCACACTTCGCCTGTTTGAGGATGTCCAAGTCTACAAGTCATTCCTTGTTCTCATTCCCCTCCTTGCCGCTTCAGTTGTGTCAATATCCAGAATAACCGATAACCGCCACCACTGGTCAGATGTTGCTGCTGGTGCATTGAGTGGGTCCTCCTTTGCTATCTTCACCTTCCTACAGTTTTCCAACATGAATAAATAGTCTACATTTGCATCTACTTCAACTCTTTCCTTCATATCTTGACTTGATGAGAAATATCAAATAAAAATGATTGGATTACCTTTCAAAGCAGCAGCACTTAGAAAAACAAAAGGAGATCAAAATATCAAGAGGACTACGCCAAGGAGATCCCCCTGATCCCTATCCTCTACAACCTGGCCATTGACCCATGGATAAGGTACCTCAGCAAAGATCTAAAAGGACTTCACACCTATGGGTAATAATCATTCACCATGGAAATTTTTTCAGATAGCAGTTTTGTAAGCTTGCCCTCCAAGAAAAACATACCCAAGTTCACCAAACTGATCACTATATACTCCTCACTCCCTCAGAAAAAAGTGAATACATAAAATCTCCAGGCAATCATAATGAGAACCCAAGGATCCTTGACCTCTTAGCTATCAAACCAACTAAGATATCAGTACATCACCTGGGCAATGCATCAAGGTAGGAGTTTTCAGCACCCAAGTCATAGAATCTGAGGCTCCAAGGGATATAATCAAAGCTATTTTAATCTGGCAGTGCAACCTGATGAACCAGATCAGCAGAGAAAAGCTATTAAAAACCCTTATATACTACAAGGTCTGTTTCACAGCCCAGTTTTCCTCACTATATCAAAAACTCTTCCAGGGACTGAACAGTACATAATACATTATAGAGATCATAAACACAACCAATCTTCACAACCTGGATGCAAGGGAACACAAAGGGGGATTCATAAACCTAAGCAGTGTGGATATGATCTAAGAAAGGATCTTTAAACAGATAATGAACATGATCCTGTCAGCCCAAATACCAAACCCTCCTTGGATATTTTCACTAAGACCCTAGTGAGCAAGAGCTTTGGTCCTCAACCTCCTTCATAAACAGCATACTCTCAACAACTGGCTAACCTTCCTGATAATAGAGAGAGGACTACAGGACATGAAACCTTTCTAGAAATCAACCCTTGCCATGTACAAGGAATTCTTAATCATGAGGCCCTTCAGAACAAAAAGCATAAATATGAAAAGGCCAACTGGTATCCCAACCCCAATGTATAAGCCTCCTGAATCACCTGATGTCGTAAATTGCGCCATTGATGCTATTTTGTTATGATATTCAAATAATGATATGTGTAAAGATTTGGTCAGTTTCACTTTCAACTTTGGAAATTCCTTGCCTTCCATAAATGGGTCAACATCAATGTCCACCCATTCCATAATACTGTACCTGCCCTTGACTGATCCTGGTATGATTTCAAACCAACATGACCCCCTCTGCCACTCTGTCTACCTATTGAGTGATCATTAACCCTTGTCTACTATTTAAGTAAAATCAATCCTTCTAATAAAGACAAGTTTATTCACATTTGTGTTGGCATTTGTATTCTTCAAGCTTTTTCATTTCTTTTTTGCCAAAAGAAAATCTTCTTCTTGGATTCCAGGAAATCAATGTATGTGCCCTTATTTTTTCCCTAAAGGCTAACCCAAGGCTAGCTTCAACCCTCAAGCCTTTTATTATAAATGTTTTCTGCTATGTCCTCCTGGATGTTGTCCCCAGGAGCCAAACACAACAAAATGGTGCTCACTACAGGGGCTGCCAGCCCCTTGGTTACTCTGTTCCCTGCGCATTATCTGGTTCTTCTCCCTTTTTTAATGAAGTACCTGAGCCTCCTAAAGTTTTGAGTCCCCCTCTTGAAGAGGATATTACTGACTCCCCTCTTCACCTATGGTAATAGTGTTGTTGCCCAGGCCTTGTGAGCCTCTCTTCCAGCTTTCTCTCTTGACTACAAGCAAGCTTGCACCGCTGTGTGCTCCCCCCTTCATACTGGTACAGTGGCCATGTATACTATTCCTGGTCTCTGTCCAGGTTACGCTTCTGAGGGCCTGTATTACTTCCTGTTGAATTTTGACCTCCCCCTGCTTTGATGGAATCAATGAAGACCATCAGTGTGCTGGTAAATCAGTTCATCTAGCCTGCCTTGGTTCACCATCAATTAGTATTGGGGTCCCAAAACCAACTCCTGGCTGGTGTGGCCTCTGCTGTAACCAATAACCACACTCAGAACATGGCTTACCAAGAATGGGCGCACAGTCTCTTCACTTGCATTTCTGATGACCAGTGCAATTAGCTGGCCTTGAAAAAGTACCTGACCTCATTGTTAAACACACTTTTTTTTCTCCCCCAGGAGATATCAGAGATTGGCTGTACAAGTTGGATGACTATCATGCTGCTTGGCGAGGGCAGATCAAAGCCACTCCCCTAAAATATTTACAGGACTTTGAGACCTTAGTTGGCAAACTGAAACAATTCTGTGAACACATCAATGCTCAACTAGAGGTAGTTGGGACAAGTGTGGATAATTGAGGCCATCAGATACACCAACAACACAGCCTGGACAAGGCCACTCTGGGCAACACCCTACGTCAAGTTCAGACTTATTTTGGCAACAAGGTAGCCTCAGTAGAACTGGCACCATCTGCGCCTCCCGCTGGAACTCCCTCCACATTTTAGGCTAAGGTCTGGGAGGCCATAGCTAAACTCAAGGCCACCACTTGACAACAGGCCTCTGCTTCAAATCCTTCTCCAGTGGAGCCCATACCTGACCCCTGCATTACCATCCTGACTGACCAAGCAGCTACGTTGTGGGGTGAAATCACATACCTACGTCAACGCCTCTCTGACCAAGAAGATTCTTTCTCTGAATCTGATGGTGAAGGAGAAGCAGATAACACTGAAGTCCCAGCTCATGAGGATCATGGATGCTGCCCTGGCTTAGAGGTACAACCATACATCAACTATGCCCTTGCGCTAGATAACCTAGCAGCTGTGACAAACAACATTGCTGACAGGCAAGATGTGCTGGAATGAGAAGTTCAGAACCTTGCTTGCCTGACCAAGACCATGAACAAGAGGATCACTCTTTTGGCGTCTCAGGCCACAGCCATGACCACCCAGGTTGATTAAATTGTGGTTATCTTTGTCAGGAAGCCAGGCATTGGTTAACTTGGGACTGAGTACGGCCGGGCCAGTGGGTAATGCCCACCATAAGATAGGTGCTAACTTGATAATATAGGATACAGATTGCCCAAGCAAAGACCAGGGCCCTGAGTTGGGCACCATAGTATCTACCATTCCTGTCAGAGTAATTTAGAGTACTCCAAACAGTTGAGTGGAAGTGGTCTCAGCGGCAGTGGGGGGTTCCATTGGGTGGTCAGGTTGCAGGGTTAAGGGAGGAGTCATGGGGACAAAGTATGCAGGCAGATAATTGTACTTGTTTTTGAACAATCTTGGCAGCCTCTTGTGCCACTTTCCTTCACATCCTATGTGTTTGGTCTCTCTAGTCCTTGCCAAGGGATCAAAAATGAGGATGGTCTCCAAGTTGCACTCTGCGTAGGCAGGGTTGGGCAGGTATTTGGTGAAATGCACAGGTCTAAAGGGGGCTCCAGGGGGACAGTATAGTGCCTGAGGAGGGTCAGCAGGTTGGTCTCTGGAGGGGGCGGTTGCCTGATGGTCTACTTGGTTAGAGTTAAGATGGAAGATCACTAAGACTAGATAAGTTAAGATTTGTTTGAACCAAAGGTTCATAAAACTTTATCATCAAAAATGATGATGGGGTCATCCCCATACCGCCAGGGTTCTTATACCAGGTGGTTTTGCTTCTTTGCTTTTGCAGACTTCATATCTGGGGACAGTTCACTGGCAGGGCTCAGTCCATGGCTTCTAATTTTGTGGGCAACAGATCCTAGTTGTGCTTGCTCTGATGAACAGAAGTGGTGATGCTTTGTTCCGCTGCTACTGTTCACCACATTGCCTGAGCAGTCAAATTGTATTACCCATTCTGGACTTGAGGCTGGCATTAGCTGGTGATCATTGATGGGACTGACAGGAGGCCTTGTTGTAACCTCCTTTAGGCAAGCTACAACTTCAGCATAGGTCTGGGTCTTTGTTGTCACACAGTTAATATCAATCTGATGTTCATTTTGTTGTAACTGTGCTGTTTTAGCAGAGTTACAAGGGGAAAATATTTAGAAATTAGATAATGTTCTTTATTGAGAGATGATGATTATATAGCTAATGTGAATCATGGATAACAGGAACATGATTGTGTAGATCACATAGTAGGATGGTGAAGGGGGTGGCTTGATCCTAGTAATGAGTCAAGCGCCAAAACAAGGTATCCACCATAAGGAATCATCATTTGTTCATGTTGTTGGTTTTGGAAATTTGAGTTGACTTCCTAGTCTGGATTCAAGTGACTGGGTAATTAGGTTGCAGGTCATAAACCCGCTTACTCAAATCCTTGTTGGTGGGTTGAGCCTGCTGTTTCAACACCCCCCCCAACTGAAGGCCAGCCTCCTCTGGGGGCAGGTCGTCAGAGAGGTTGTCAGGAGCCTGGGTGCCATACTGGACTAACTGTTGTTCTGTGGCGGGTAGGGCGGTCTCACATTGCCTCAGTCTTGCTTTGCAGGGCCTCAGGCAATCATGGTGGAGGACCTTGTCTTGTTTACGCTTTCTGAGTCCTTGCACGAGGTAAGTGCTATTTTTGTTTACCTTTAGGATGATTGCTGGCCCTACTTTTTTGGATTGTAGTTTACTTTTGTCAATGTTCATGACCCAAACTTTGTCACCAACCTTGTGTCTGTTTTGAATGGGGATGAATGTCTTTTTTAGATGCTTTTTTTCCCTTTCTGTTTAATCACCATTGGCCTCTATGACCTGGGGATCTGAATGAGGGGGGACTTTGCTTGGAATTTCCAGCTTGGGTCCTGATAAAGCTTGAATGATATTGGGCTGTTTGCTGTGTACCAACTCAAAAGAGCTATTCCTGGTGGATCTGTTCACATAGATTTGGCATACAAGTAGTGCAGTTGGTAGCTGCTTATATCAGTCTTCAGGTCTCCCAGCAGTGAGCTTGGCCAAGGCTTACACAAGGCTTCCATTTAGTTGCTCCACATGTTCATTGGCCTGAGGGTGGTAAGGTATTGTCATGGTGTGCTTGAACCCATTCTTGGTGAGGTATACGTTGGTGTCTTCAGAGGTCAATTCTTTGCCTCTGTTGGTTATCAGGAGTTCTGGCTTTCCGAACTTGCTGATGATTTCTTTTCCTATGAATTGCCGCACGTTGTTGTCAGTATGTGTCTTTACTGCTTGTGCCACTGGCCATTGTGTGGCAAAGTCTATTGCAGTAAGGATGTATTTCTTATCATTATGTTTTCCTGGCATGGGGCCTACAATGTCTAGGGCCTACACCTTGAAGGGTAGTTGCGTGCAGATAGGTAGTACTGACTTTGGTGGGATTTTGCTTTTTGCAAATTTCTCACATACCTTGCATTTGTCCAAGACTTCCTGAAAGTCACAGTACAGGGTTGGCCATCATGCTTTGGGTTTAAGGAACTCATATAGATTCTGACTCTTGGTGTGTCTGAGGTCTCTGTGATAGCGTAGGATGGTGTCTACTTGCTGATGCGTGGGGATATAGGGAATGGTAGTGCTGTTGGATATTTTCCTGTGCAGGGTCTTGTACACGTCTGCAAATAAGTGCTTGTTATTAATAACTGTTTCTTTTGTTATGTCTGTGGCGCTGGGGGGGAATCTTTGTCCTTTGTCTGAAGTACCAAGAGGGGCCAGTCTGAGTTGAGCCCATTATCTCATCTTGTGGCATGAACATACAGGCACAAGAGCGCGTCCGCCATGGTGAGTTCTGGACCCGGCTTGTATTGTATGAGCATATTGAATCTCTCCAAGAGTTCCATCCAGTGGGCTTGACAGCGGGATAGATTTGCTTGGGTCTTGAAATATATGAGTGACTTGTGGTTGTTTAACGCTGTGAATTCTTCCTGTTGTTCTAGATAACAACACCATTTGACTAGGCAGTGTACAATGGCCAACAACTCCTTGTTGTGGATAGGATATCAACACTTGCAATCTGTCAGTTTCTGTGATTTGTAGGCTATGGGCAGGAAGTCACCATTATTGTTTTTGATTTTTAGTAATCCCCCAATGGATGTGTCTGAGGCGTTGGTTTCCATTTGGTACTCCCCATCACGTTTGGGGTATTGCAGGATAAGTGCTGTTGTGAGCTTCTCCTTAAGGCATCTAAAGCAAAAGTCACATTGGGAGGTCCACAAAAACTTAGATTTGGCGCTAGTTATGGCGGATAGAGGTGCTGTCAAGACTCTGCAGTCAGGTATGAGACAGTGTTGTAGGCCACCATTCCCAGGAACATGCGGAGTTACAACTTGTCTTTGGGTGGTGGCATCTTGCAGATGGCTTATATCTTTTGATTGTTGGACTTGATGCCATCTTTTGAGACTATGTGCCCTAGGAAAGGCAGTTTCTTGCGGAAGAACTGGCATTTGGAGGGTTTGGCTAGCAGCTTGTGCTGTACCAGGGTAGCAAAGACTGTCTCTAGGTCCTTGTGGTGTTGTTCCACCAAGGGACAATAGACAATAATGTTGCCCAGGTAGACTAAGGCATACTTGCCTATGTGAGGGGCAAACACCTTGTTCATGAAGGTCACAAAGGTTGAGGGGGCGTTTGTCATACCAAAATTGAGCACCACACATTCATATGTGCCTTATTTAGTACAGAAGGCTGTTCTGGGGATATCTTCCTCCTTAATATGGATCTGATTGTAGCCTGCAGTTAGGTCAAAATTGGAGAAGACTGTGGCACTGCCCAAAGCGTCAAAGAGGTTGTCAATAAGTGATAGTGGGTAACAATTCTTGATGGTAACATCATCTAGGGCTTGGTAATCTATGACTAGGCGCAGGGTGCCATCTCTCTTGGCCACAAAGAATACAGCAGTCCCAAAGGGAGACTGTGAAGGACGGATAAGTCCTTTCTCCAAGGCCTCCTTGAGGTAGGCCCATAGGGCGTTGTCTTTGTTTGGGTTCAGGCAATAGATGGGCTGCACTTTGGGTACAGCTCCCTTGAGTTGGATGGAATGTTGGATATGTTTTTCTGGAGGTAACCCGGGTAAAGCCTCCTTGAAGATTTCTGGATGGCGGGCCACAATTTTTTAATCCTGAGGCGTGGAGGTATCCTGGTGATCCTTGAAGTGTATGATCTTGTGCTGGCAGGAGTCCCAGTCAATTGCCTTCAGGTTTTCTTTTTTTGTCCAGAGTCTCTGTAATGTGCACAAAGACATGGTTGAATAGGATTTGGTCCACTGAGTCAGGGTAGATCTGGTGATTGACACCTTCACGTTTGATGATCAATACCAAGATTGCCCAGTTTACATGGGGATTGTTCTTTCTCAGCCAATCTAAACCTAGTATAATATCAAACTTTGGAAAGTCAATAACAGGCCTTGGATGGTGGAATGCAGGTTCTTGAGCATGACAGAGAAGGGGGAGGCTTCCCTTGTTACAGCAATGTGATGTTCATCAGCTAAAAACACGTTTTTAATCCACAAAGGATTAGTGGTTAGCTTGAACTTGTCCACAAAGATGCTGCTGACCAGGGTTCAATCTGCGCCCAAGTCCAGGAGTGCTGAGCCTGTGTAACTGTAAAAACGGAAAGGATAAGACATCAGTTTATTAGGATGTCTGGCAATGGTATAAAGTACTGGGTCCTCTGAGGGTACTTGGATCATTGGGCATTGGTCCACGTCCTTGGGTTGGTACTCATCATTGGGCAAGTCAGGAGTTGTGCAGGGAGAGCTTGGCTTGCTCAATGCTCTCCCCGGGCTTTTCCCTTGTCTTGGTTGCCTTGTGTGGCAGTGATACAGAAATATGTATAATTTGACTGGACATTGTTCCCACTTCCATGTCCATTTGAACCTGAAGTTTTATGGTTTGTGTTGTTTCTGTTGGTCCCAGGGGGTGGTCAATTGGAGCGTCTGCCTGGTTGAGAGTCCTTGGTTCTCTCTTGTTTTCTGGTTTGTGCTTTGTGAAGGGTGTTGGATGTTTGTTCTGCTTTTTCTGCTTTGCAATAAAGGCTCTGTAGATTGGTCACTTAGTCCAGGTTCACTTGTCTCATTAAATGCAAACTGAGTGTGTCATAATACATGAGGTGTGTGGCTGGGGTGTCAAAGGCTATGTCAGAGGGTGGGCGTAGTTGGAGTTCCTTGTAGGTGCGGGTGAGTTCCTTCACAGTGCCCGTCTGGGTTAAATTCTTTAATTGACGTATGATCATGAGTGTGGTGTCCTTAAGTACAAATCTTGCCAAGAAGTCTTGTTTGAAGGTATACCTGTCCTTTTTGGTATGTTCTTTGTGCCACTTGTTGCATCAGGTGCCAGCGTTGTGAGTCAGTTGGATAGAGATTTCTGCAATCCAAAATTACTGCAGGCATTCCATTTGGGCCAGTTTGCTCTGGGCAGACTGAATCCATGCAGCAGTGTGGTTGTTGTTGGCCCCAGCAAAAGTTTCCAAGCCAGCGCTTTGAAGTCTTTGGGCTACGTAGGCTGGCATGGTGTTTTTGTCAGTTGCACAAGACATGGCAGAGGGGACCTGGAAGAACCCTTGGGCGGACAGGGCATTGAACGCGGGAAGGGGTATTACCATATTTTGGTAGAGGACAAACCCACCAGGTATCTTAGTACCAGGTGTGTATGGCGTCTAGTCTGTTGGGAGGCTGGACATGATTCTATCAAGGATTTGTTGGCCACAGCAAGTACAGGAAACAAGTGGAATTTTGGGGAATAAGGTAAGATGGAGAACCTACCTGTGCTACCAATGTTGTAACTGTTCTGTTTTAGTAGAGTTACAAGGGGGAAATATTTAGAAACTAGATAATGTTATTTATTGAGAGATGATGATTATATAGCTAATGTGAATCATGGATAACAGGAACATGATTTTATAGATCACACGGTAGGATGGTGAAGGGGGTGGCTTGATCCTAGTAATGAGTCAAGCTTCAAAATGAGATATCCACCCTAAGGAATCATCATTTGTTCATGTTGTTGGATTTGGATATTTGAGTAGACTTCCTAATCTGGCTTCAAGTGGCTGGGTAATCAGGTTGCAGGTCACAAACCCGCTTACTTGAAACCTTGTTGGTAGGTTGAGCCTACTGTTTCACCAATTTGGGGAATTGTCTTCAAGAGTCTGGCAGGTCTTGGAGTAATTTGACAACTTGGGTCTGCAACTTAAAAAGTTGGCAGGTTCCTGTCCATTTTGTGTGACTTGAGTAGCCTTTAGAGATTGGGGTTCAGTTCTGGGGTTTCCAATGTTGATTTGAACCTCCAGTCTTGACACTTGGCAGGTTGGCAGGTTTCCATTCCTCCTGGTTGGGGCAAGATATCTCTGGCAATCCAGGGTTTGGCCCAACTGGCAGTCTGTCTGGCTCACATCTATCCTGGTCATAACAAGGCTTTTTCTGAGACCCAAGGGTTTATTCCCAAGTTTTCAATAAAAGTATTGAAATTTCATTTATGACAACCTTGGCTGTCCAACAGATACAGGTTAATGAGATTGGGACTGTAGTATCAACTGCCAGGGACATTGGAGGACAGAACAGTTCTACTCTGGATACATTGGAAGAAAGTTTTTGTCTTCTATGGGCAAGACAACCTGATGCTGAATCTGAGTTTGAATGGAACCCACATATCAATGTTCTTAATCAGGATGAAAATAGTCAATCTACATCTTTGTCTATTGATCCCAACTACAAACCCATGTTCAAGCAGATTTTTGATCTTAAGACCTCTACTATTGCTGCTTTCTTGACTATCTAGAAACTGTAATGCAAAGGGCCACAGATGATCTTAAGAAAGAGAATATCCTTACCTGTCTGCATCCCACTTTTCAAGAGGTTGTGGTCCCTGAACTTGCATCCATAGTCATGTGGAAAGATATAAACTCCTACTCATTGATGAGTTTGGAGGAGACCTCAGATTAGAGGTTAAGAATGATGCCTTTATGTATATTGCCTTCAGACTTAAAGAAACATTGTATAAGTTTGCTGACTGCTTCTACATCAAAGGTCAACAACTTATCACCAATTGCCAACTGACTCCCCAGGAAGCATATACTACATGTTCTAATGCGCTGAAGGTGAACCAGCTCTTATGTCTACATTTCAAAGCACATAAGACATCTCTCACATCTATGAAAATTATCAAGACTCTCCTGCAAGATATACATTTGTTGCATGGAGGAACTGTGGTCTGTGAGAATAAGGCAAATAGCTCTGGTACTACTTCTTGTACCCCAATTATCATGACCCTTGGCTCTAATGGGCAACCCAAGTAACAAGGTTGTCACAATTGTGATCAGATTAAACACTACTTGAAAGCCTGAAACAACCCTTGTATAGAGGAATGTGACCCTAAGGAACAGGCAGGAAAAGAGAGGTCAGCTTAGAGGCAGAGATGCTCTCTGCCAACCAATCTCCCCAGTCTACTCCTGATCATCCCTATTTCAAAGAATCACCTTCTTTGTCTGTCCCTACTATCCTCCATCTCTTTCATGATCTCTTGAGTGATTATGAACCCAAGGATTCTGAATATGATGAATCAGATGGTTATGGCTACTTAGTGCTGGCTGTCCCTGAGACTGTGTTGGTCCCCTATAAACTTTGTTCAGGGAAGATCACAACCACAACTTTCCCACCTCCTACTGAAGCTAAATCCATGGTGGCTTAACCTTACCTGGCTCAGGCTCATTGATCCCCTGTCCTAGCAGACTCCTTGGAAGAAGCTTCTGAGCTAAATGAGGCCCTCTTCCAAAATGTGACTGTGTCCCTCCTGTTGCAAACTGTGTATAAGGAAATTCCTTCTGTGAAATAAATTTTGGCAGAGTGGGAAAAGGAGCTGGAAGCAGTGTAATGCATCTTTACTGTCTTGCCACCATTTGGGAAAGATACCATCCACATATAAGTATCAATCCAGACGGTTAAAATTAAGGCCATCCTGGACACAGGTTCTCCCATCAATGTTGTATCCTCCAAGTTGATGAAGAAACTCAAGATGGGTCCTGATCTCATCTATAATCAGTCTTATGGAACAGCTGGTATAACTCAGACATAAGCCATTGGCGCTTATTATGTCCTGCCAATGAGGTTTGGGAAACTTCTTATTTCATCCCCCACTGTTGTTTTAGAGAACAAAAGCTACAATCTACTGGTAGGCACCCAATTTCGTTGAGAGTACAATGGGATTTTAAATCTTTAAGATGGGCATCTGTCCCTCTTAGGGTATGAGGTCCCATTAATATTCAAAGAACCTCCACACATCCCTGGCAAGTGACTTAAGACTTGTGTCCTTGAATACCCCACAGGCATCTTCTTGCTGAAGTATAGGACTTACTCTTCTAATATGCGCTCCCTGCCTCCTTCTTTTCCTGCAGAGGAAGGTGTCCCTTTTCTTGCTCCTGAGGCCATCACTATTCCACCTGGTTCTCAAGTAATCATTGATTCTCAGATATCCTATGAGTTTCCTGAGAAGTTGTTCTTAGAGTTTTACTCTCCTGAATCCCTAAGTCACAAAGAACCCCAGTTATGGCCCAGGATTTTGGATTGAACTCATAAGAAACCTGTACAACTACTGCTACCCAATTTGACTGCTTCTCACATCCAGTTTTCTTTAGATCAAATTTTGGGCCATGGTTATATCTTAGGAGCAGAAAAACTGGCCTCTCTCTATCCCTTTGGAACCTTCAGTGACTTCAACTTACCAGAAGGAGACCCTCAAGTGCTCTCTCTATTTACTGCCACTGACTTCCTGCAGCTTTCTTTATCCAGCAGAAAGATGTACTAGAGCTTTTTGACCAGTTTAAGGATATATTTGCATCTGGGCCTAATTACTATGGCCTAGATAAAGGGGTTATTTACTAAATTGACACAGGCAATGATCCCCCCTTCCGTACTAAGTCCTACTGCTGCAGTAGAGTGGAAGATTCCCAGGTTTCCAAAGAACTAAAACAATTACTGGATGCTGGACTCTTATCTCTGTCCCAGAGTCCTTGGGCCTCTCCCTTGCTGATCCTTAAGAATAAGGATGAGAGCCATCATATTGTGATAAAGTATTACCACCTAAACTCTCTCACAAAAAAGGATTCATATCCTTTGCCAAGAATTGATGATGCCCTTAGATAATTGGGGGGCTCAAAATTCTTCTCTGCCATGAATTTAGCCTCAGGATACTAGCAGGTTGACTTGTCCCCCAAGGATTATGAAAAGGCCCCTCTAATCAAATCAAAAGGTCTTTATGAACTAACCCAAATGCCTCAGGGGCTTTGTAATGTTCCTGCTACCTTCCAACATGCTATGGATTCTATTCTGCAAGACCTGAAACTCTCCTGTGTTCTGGTGTATCTGGACAATATAACAATGTTCAGTTCCACCTTCACTGATCATTTAGACCACCTCAAAGCTATTTTCCTCAAACTTCAAGATGAAGGCCTGAAGCTTAAGCCATATAAATGCTCCTTTGTTAAAGAGGGTCTTGAATTCTTAGGCTATGAAGTCATCCAGACTGGGATATGGCCCTTGAACAATAAGGTGAAAGCCATTGATAAGATGCTGCCCCCAACTAATCTACACAAGTTCCAGGTATTCCTTGACAAGATGGTATACTACCAGTAATTTATCCCTGACTTTGCTGAATTAAGTGAACCCCTTTTTCAACTGCTCAGAAATTTCCCCTTTGAATGCACTGATAGTCAACAACAATCATTTGAGGCTCTGAAGACCAAGCTTGAAAAACCCCATATTAGCCTATCCTGATTATGACAAAGAGTTCATCTTATACACTGACGCCAGTGGGGTAGCTGTGGGTGCAATCTTGGCTCAGCTAGACAACAAAGGTGTGGATTGACCTGTAGCATACTCTCTGCATGTCCTCAACAAATATGAGAAGAATTATAGTGTCACTGAAAAGGAATGCTTGGAAGTTCTACATGCTATAAAGCAGTTTTGACACTACATCTATGGGACCCACTTTACTTTATTCACTGACCACTCTTCCCTAGAGTGATTACAACAGCCAAAGGAACCCTAAGGTTTACTAGCTTAGTGGGCCCTGCAGTTACACAGGTATGATTTTACTGTGATACACAGTCCTGGTTCTCGACATCAGAACGCTGATGGACTGTCTAGAATGCCTATACTGGCCATCCATCCTGCTGACGCCAATTTCCTGTACAAGTTAATAGGATACCCTGATTCTTGGGTAATCAAACACAAAGAGATACACCTGGCTCTCCAGTCCCTATCAAAGGATACTGTGATTTGAGATAGACAACTCTTCAAGAAGATTAACAGCACCTATTTGCCCTACGTCCTCCCCAGTATGAGAATAGCCATCATTCTTCAAGCTCACATTGATACTGGATATGGAGGCATAGCAAAAACTCATGACTGGTCGTGCAAAAACTTCTATTGGGAAAATATGCACCTCCTAATCCCTGACGTCCTTGCATCATGTCATTTGTGCCAGCTCCAACGGCCCCAATCTTCCCAACATCAGTTCAAACTCATCCCTCCTCAACATGCTTTTCACACTATGAGTATTGATGCATTTGGGCCCCTCCCTTGTTCTAGGTCTGGATATTGCTTCATCTTGGTAGCCTTAGACCATTTTAGTAAATGGGTCAAAGCCCAAGCAACCAAAGATATAACTGCCAAGACCACTGCTAACTTCTTGTTGCAAGATATCTTCTACTGTCATGGCTGCCCTCAAGTTATGCTTTCTGACAATGGGACCAACTTCAATGCCTGTCTAATAACATCTATTGTAGAAGCTATGGGCATACACCAATTCTTCTCTGCGCCGTATGACCCTTCAACCAATGGAACTGTTGAACAAGAAAATCCCACCCTGGTGTCCATAATTAGGAAACTTGCGCTCTCTGACGGTGCCAATTGGGATATGTTCCTCCCTGCTGCTCTCTTTGCTTATTGACTCACCAGGCACCAAGTGACTGGCCAATATTATTTTGCCATGCTATATGGGTGTAAAGCCACAACCCCCTTGTGATGATCCACATGTTTGGTGGTTTGCAGGTGGGGCTTATGTTGGCCAAGTGAAAGTTTAGTGACTGTTGTTGAAGAAAGCTGGCTGGAGGACCAGAAGATGATGATGAAGAACTAGTGGTCCAGAGAAATGAGCCAAGATTTTTCCAAATTGATTTGCCAAAGTGAGAAGATGTGGAATATTTTGCCTTGGTTTAGTATGAAAATCAAGAAGGAATTTCCTAGGATAGATGAAGGTATGTTGCTATGAGAGCGGGATACAAGGTTGTTTTGGTGGGATGTTTTCCTTGCATTTTACTATATTTGTAAATATATGGGGATAACGTTGAAGAAGTCCAAAAAGAACAGTTTAGATAGTATTCTACTATTTAAATTTGTTCAGGCTGAGCGCAGGGAAGACTGGTGCCGGAATAATGGACCAGTTAACGCTTTGGCGCGCAAAGAGTTGTCGCTTTAAGCTGTTTGAGTTGTGGAAATTTTTTTCCTAGTTGGATCCCAGTGGAACTTTAGAAATAGTCTATTTCCGCGCTCTGCATTCATTGGTTGAGTTCTGGCAGATTTTCTGATGAAAATGATTGGTTGGAAGCCAAAAGCTTAAAGTATAAGCAAGGAAATAGTATATTAATACTTTAAGCTTTTGAGAAAGTAAGTATGCAAGCTTAAGTTATTATAGGAAAAAGTGAGCGGCAATGGTTTAAGCTTATGAAAAAAGCCATTTTGAAGGCGGAACCGTTGGGAAAAGGACACTATAAGAAGGTGGCTGGCTGGAAAGTTATGGGGTCTTTTGACGGTCTTTTTGGAGGTTGTTCCAGGTCTTTGAGAGGACACTTCTGGGTCTCTTGAGTTTCTGCCCAGAGGTTTTGGAAGCCTTTTGATCACCAGCAGAAGCTTGGTTAGAGCTGAAGCCCAAGATAACGGAGCAGGAGCCCAAGAATAAGGAGCAGGTTCCTAAGCGCGGTGCAGAAGTTTGATTCCAAGGAGCCGGAGTCCACATTTGAGAAGCAGGAGTTCAAGTCTAAGGGGCAGACGTCCAAGACTTAGGTGCAGGAGTCCAAGACCAAGTACAAGGAGTCCAAGATATTGTTGGAGGACTCCAAGTATTGGCAAATCCATATTGTTTCTTTGACCCCCCAGGCCGTATACCAGAAGGTTTCTAAGGGGATCTTCCTTCTGAGAGTGAATAAAAGCCCATTTTGACCCCTATACATATTTCTGCAATACATTTCCCCCTTACTATAGAATGACAACCCCTTCCAGCTGGTCCCTGGCTACAATCCAGGACACACTTGGGGACTGCTGGACAGGAACCCCACACCCCTCAATCTTGGGGTCCCCTTTGATTGAAGTTGATGTGTCTGCCAATCCTTAGGCCCATGTCAAAGACTCAACTAATTGTATCATCAATATTCAGGCAACAGCATATTCAACTGCCTATAAGGTCAAGACTTTAGGCTCTCACCGTCCAATGCTTCTTGAGCCCTCTCCCTGAGTATCAGGTAGGTGACTTGGTTCTCTACTACCAGAATTGTAATGAAGGCAGAGTTCATAAGCTTCACTCCCTCTGGGTTGGGCCTTGTGAATTCACTTTCAAGAAGGGTGTTGTGTATACAGTGAAACTTCTGTCCTCTGGATGTCCTTTTGCCTGAGCTCATTCCAAATTTCTCCGCAAATATCAACTCACTGTGTCCAATCTTGAGGGGGGAGATGCCGGAAATTGCGCCATTAATGCTATTTTGATATGGCCTTCTAATAGTGATAAATGCAAAGATTTGGTTGATTTTGCTTTTGACTTCGGAAACTCCTTGCCTTTTGTAAACAAATCTGTTCCAATTTCCACCCATTCTGTATTACCTTACCAGCCCTTAATTGATCCTGGTATGGCTTCACCCTAACGTGACCCCCTCTGTCACTCTGTCTACCAAATGAGTTATCATCAACCCTTGTCTACTATTTAAGTAGAATCATTTATCCCAATAAAGACAAGTTTATCCATATTTGTATTAGCATTTGTATTCTTCAAGCTTTTCCTTTCCTTTTTTCCAAAAGGAAATCTTCTCCTTGTATTTCAGGAAATTAAGGCATGTGCCCTTAATTTTGCCCTGAAGGCTAACCCAAGGCTAGATTTAAACCCCAAACCTTTTGTTATAAAGGTTTCCTGCCGATTCATCCTAGATGTTGTCCCCAGGAGCCAAACACAACAACATGCAGGTATGTTCCCCATTTTCCAAGATAGCTTTATCCCAACCTTGGGTGTTTAGGTGTGATGGGCAGCTTCTGTCTTCATATGTGAAATGTTTGATCTTGCTTCCTTGCTTCTGGTTCTTGCAGTTAAACACATAGTCATCACTGACCATGCTTGGGCCACCTTTGACTGAAATTAATGGAAAGAATTTTTGAAGTCTCTTTGGGATCTTGAAGGAGCCCTTAACATTGCAAATATTATGGTCTTTTATTGCATCCCATGGCCCAGGAGGAGCGTGTTGAAAACCAGAAAAGTACTCATGTTGCTCATCATCTTCATGTTCACCAGGAGAGGGCTCAAGAGAGGACTTAAAGCTTGCATTTCTTTTTTTCTTGTTGATAGGATCTTCATCTCTCTCAAACTCATACCAGCTATGGGGGTTAAAACCATCATCAGAGTCCTTCTCAGAAGCTGAATGTGTGGGGCTTTTCTTTTTTGTTCATCTTTTTTAGGATGTTTCTTAAGCAATTTTTTGTAGAAGAAGAAGCCTTAGGCTTAACAGTGGCATTGGCAGTTTTTATTGGGTTTTTTCTTATTGGGTTGGGGTTTCTTTGATTTATTCTATAAAGAAAAAGGGGTTAGGAAAATAACTGTGAGTAAAGTATAAAAAAATGAAAGTTAAAGCTGGAATATATCAAGTTGTTGAGAATTATTATATAGAATATGGAAAAAAAACCTTCAATATTATTAAGATATTCAGTTCTGAGGCTTTTTATCAAGAAAAGTTAGACAAAACTACATTTGAATGTTTAGTGTCAAAATTTTATCTGTTGACATGTATTAAAATTTTGATTCTAGACAGTTGGCCTAAAATATTGTCTTAATTCTGACTGTCAACTTGTAGACAGTCAGCATTATTGAGGTAAATGACTATTTAAAAGTATATATATCTTAATTAAATTAAGATCAGGTTTTAAATATAGTCTGAAATTAGGCTATTTGAGGTTTGTGCTATAATAAATTTATATTCATATAAATTTTAAATACTAAGTAATAAATATTGTAATAAGTAGTCTTAATATTATGTAAAGTTTTGGGCAACCTCCAGAATTAACTCACAGAATGAAACATCCTCCATGCCAAAAATTTCAAAAATTGTTTTTGCTTTATCTTTTATAATTTCAATTAAAAGCCCAAAAAAACAAACATTGCTTCTATTATCAGTGTCAATTATTTAATCAAGAAAATAATAATCTTTAACATTGAAAATAAGAAAAATATTTTTGATAATTGTTGACATGGAGGATGTTCTATTCTGTATGAGGTAATTCTGGAGGTTGCCAAAGTTTTGGGGTTCTAAGCTTGCCATTATGTAAGTTGAAATTGTTAATCTGCATCTTTTGCTTATTAAGCCAGTGAAGGTGACAAATTTGCCAAAGTTGGCCTTTTTTATAGTAGAGCTACTATAAAACTTGCTTAAATTATGTTATTGTGACTGCTTACATTATTCTCCTTGTCCCACTTTTGCTTTTGTGTTGGGTTTCCTTTGTGTCAACTTTAAATGATGCTATACAAATCCTATTTTAACCTATACAATCTAGCTTAATAAAATATTCAGGGGTTACCCGGAACACATTCAATGGTTTCAAAGCTATAATAAACCACTAATATAAAACAAATCTTGAAATTTTTACCCACTAGATGCCAAACAACTATAAGACAAAGGGTCATATATAAATACTAGGTAGTTGCCCCGTCCAAGGACAGAATTAAAGTTGAATTTAATAAATCAAGTAAATTTATTTTATTATCTTTTTAGGCTTGTATTACTTATTGCATGTTAATTTAAATTTTATTTAATTGCTTTATTAAAGAGTAATTTCAATTATGTTTATTTAAATTTAAAATTAAAATTGTATACTCCAAGTATAAATAAAAACTAAACCTAAATAAGTATAGTATCACTATTAAGTTTAGTAAGACTAAACTAATTATTTTATAATTTAGTAATTAATTTTTAATCTCTTTAAAAATGTAGAGCTGATCTGCAGCTTTTAAATAAGCTATTGGTCATCAAAATCGGCTTAGTATTCACTGAGATACATTGATTTTAGTTTTTGTAGTGTGTATTAAAAGTAAATTTAGATAATATCAAATCGAGTCCGAGCCTTTGCTTATGACGTGAACCCGATTCCAGCACTTAACTATATATCAGCATCTAGAGCAGCTAGAGCTATCATGTTTGGTACCATTTTGATCGGAATCATCTGAAAAATTGATCTACGTCCTCTAAATTTCATGAAAATCATCATATTGAATCATAATTTTATCATAGCTAGTTTACTCCACTGATGTTCTTTTGGGATGAAGCTGTGGCAAACAAGGTTTACTCTGAACAATATGCAGCCACTTGGATCAGGTGATGCATCCAATTGGAATATTTTATTATTTCACTTGAATGATAAGAATTTCGAAATGTCCAAGCCAATCATCTACTTGTTTAAACTAATATTTATATTTATAATTTAAACCGTATCACTTTAAATTGACCAAGCTCTCTTTTCATCATCAATTTTATCGTCAGCACAGAGCATAACCATCCAATCATATAAAACAATCTAAAACAATTGCTGCTTCTCTTCCAGTTTTAATCCACCCATTCTAGAGTCGGGTAATCTAGAAAGATAAGCCACTTTGATATGGTTGAATAGGGTTAGCCACTAATTTAAAATGCAAGTAATCAAATAAAAATTTATTAAAGTTCGAGTGGCTTATAATTCAGTTCAACATGATTTAGACCACAATCCACTCAATTCAATCTGTGTACTCTCAAAGATGCATGTAAGGGATTGAATGTAAGGATGAGCCAAATTGAGCTTTTGGCTTAACGATCAACTTTTAAAATGAAATTTAACTAAAAATCAATTCAGTCAAATTCCTTTGACTTGAGCCCACTCGAGGCGACATTACAGACAGACAGACAGACTCACTTTTATATATATTAATAAATAACTTATTATAAGTGAATATACTCCAGATTATGTGTATTTTTATTAAGAAACATAATAAACTGCTAATTTATGTTGACAATGTGTATATTCATTATTGAAGTCCAGCTTAAATTAAAATTATAATAATTTGGCATTTTTAATTGCAAGCTCCCTCTTATTTTGTAATAAAATTAAGCCTATTCTTAATTGATGTTGACATTAGCTTTGTTTTATCATTGATGATCAATTCTGACTATGAGATACAATATAAAAAATTAGTTTATTTAGCAAACAGCTAGTAGGCTTTGGCCTAAGTGCTAAATCAAAGTCAACTTTCTGCATGTCAACAAAGTCTTGACATGCAGACAATTTAAATTCTGACTGTTCTCTAAATTCTGCTCTAATAAGCTCATTGTCTGCTTTGGAAGGGCCAGTGATTTTACAATAGATTTTTTCAAGCTCATTGGTATAAGAGGATAAGGGGCCTTTTTGAGGTAGTCTGCTGATTTTCCATCCAAAATCTTTCATAGCTTCAATGAAGTTGAATTGGTGTTCAAGTTCTGTTATTAAAACGTCCCAGTCATCTAACTGTTAATCTGTTCTTGCATTGACCCCTCTGGTATATCAGTTGTTAGCTGCTTCAATGAGGTGTTTTCTAGCTTCTTGTGTTCACTTTTTATACCTCACATGTGCAGCACATAGCTTGGTGGCTGTGACAGAAATTGCGGGATAGTATGAAGCCGTTTCTAAATAGCGTGGAATTACCACCCAAATCCACATAGAATTAATGATTAACCACCAATGTGGCTTCAGATATTGTTTTGTAAGATTTCCAATTGAGATACTGGGATTAAGTAAAACAATTAATCCTAACCAAAGTAGCCCAAGATAAATAGCCTGTGAAAGCATCAGAGTATCTTCAGAATAAAATTCAGGACATTGAGATGCAACACAATTTCAGTTTCAAATACAGGGGGGACAACTCCAAAATTGGCAGGCATGGAATTAACATTGGGAGGTGCCAACAACTAAGTTCCAACTGCAGGGCCCCATCTTCTAGTAATGATCCAGCTTAGAATCAGATTGTAGGGAATGTAGCACAACAATCCAACTACAGGATACATTTTAAATGTAAATTAGACTAAGTGATATATGATTTTTATTGAGTAAATTTTTGTGAGGACTCAACTCTTAGAGTTGAAACAGTGAAAGTTATTCAATATATATCAAAAATTGACTAAGCAATACCACCTGGATCCTGGGCTCCTATTCCTTCCACATTGTCAAGTGAGTATCTGGTCCAGGTTGCAAAGAGCCCTTGGGTGACCAATTTCTGACAACCATGCTGATAAATAAGTTCATATCTGGTGACCCTTAAGTTATGTTAATTTATCAACGTCAACTTACAGGGGGGAATTGGATTTGACCAGCAAACTGGAGCAGCTGTAACCCATTTGCAATCAACTGTTTGATTCAAGTCTGTTAAATCAGTCAGCTTTTTTAAAGGTTTCCTGGCTTTCCAAGCTTTTCTACTCGGCTGAATAATTCCCAACATTATGGAACTTACTGTGACATTATCCTCCGCTTTAGCCCGGGGCACAATACCACCATCCAGAAGATGGGATAAGGAAAAGTTTTTGTGGGCAGGGGGAAGTTTCATTGCAGCCAGGGTAAGCTTGGGGTGACCAATGGCGGTTGGGTGGTGATTGTAGAACTCTTGGATAAGAACTGGGGAATTGGAGCAATCATAGTGGAGAACCCATGAGTTTTCAGAATTGGGATAACCCTTTCATGACACCCCATTACTCTAGATGATGTCAATTCTTACAAGAAGCCAAAATGCAATTCAACTCATACTCAGGTTCTCCTTCCACCAGAATGGGTTAGGAAGAAGGAATCTCAGTACCCTTAAAAGGAGTAAGTAAGCATTTGTAGAAGGTGTGGAAAATCTTAAAAGCCAGGGGTAAATCTAGTTGATATACAGAGGGACCAATTTGACGCTCAACCTTGAAGGAATCAACTCACTTGGGACCTAATTTGTGGCAAGGACCCTTCAGTTTCATATTGCAAGCATCCACCATGACCAGATCCCCTGGTCAGTAGGTTGGACCTTCCTGGCGCTTGTGATCTGTGTATTCCTTGTAAGTTGTCACAGCAGTAGCAATAGTAACCTGGAGCTCCTGATGAACTTGCTTCAATGCAGCAGCTTGATCAGTTGCAGCTTCCACATTGCTAACCAAATAAGGACCCATGTTGGATGAGGGATTGTAGCCCACATTGGCATAGAATGGCAAGACTTGAGTTGATGTGTGTGGGGCGTTATTATATGTGAACTCTGCCATGGGTAAGTTAGCACACCAGTCATATTGTTGCTCATTAGTGTAGCAACGTAGGTAGACCTCCAAATCTTGGTTTACTCTCTCCATTTGTCCATCAGGCTGGGGGTGGAAAGCTGTAGAACAGCACAATTTGATACCAAGAATTTCAGTAAAAGCTTCCCAAAACTGAGCAATAAATTGGGGTCTGCAATCACTCACAATCTCCATTGGGATGCCATGTAGGGAGAAGATCTTATTCACAAACAACCTAGCTGTTTCTGCCAAAGTAATTGTGGTTGAGCAAGGTACAAAGTGTGCCATTTTTGTGAAACAATCTACCACCACCATAATTGCATTAAACCCATTGAAATTGGGAAGTTCACCAATTAAATCTACCAACACAGACATCCAAGGTTCTGAAGCAGGCTACAGTGGAACCAGTAAACCATTAGTCTTGTTTCTGCTTGCCTTAGACCAAACACATACCAGATAATCACAAAAAAAGTTGCTACCTGCACTGTCAAACCTTTTCAGGAAAACTGGCAGCAGATTAGTTCCAATGTTTTGTTTTTCCCTGGGTGGCCTGTTGTTGGACAGGTGTGATGAGCCTCCATGATTTCTTCCCAAATAGTTCCTTCTGGAACCCACAAGCAACATTTATGATATAAAACTGGACCTATCTTGTGATAGCCCTGTGACTGACCAACCAGGCTTGCACATGCTAGTTCCAATAGCCTATTGTAACCTTTGGACAGAGGCTGCAGAAACTTAACCTTGGAATATAAGTCTAGGTCTGCGCCCTTGGTTAAGGACATAGTGGCCAGCAAAGCAGGTGGTGGTAATACAAAAGGAACCACAGCCTTGTCTGGAATCATAGTGTGCATGTTAAACTCAGTGTCTATATCAGCATCCAGGAGATGGGAAGGGTTTCTGCTCAGCACATCTGCCAAGTGATTATCAGTACCCTTAATGAACTTGTAGCAAAACTTGTATCTTGTCAGACCACCATGCCATCTGGATTGGCAACCCAACAAAACCCTGGGTTGGCAATAATACAGAAGAGCTTGATGGTCAGTCCTTACAACAAACAGATGACACGCTGACATGAGATGGTGATGCCAATGTTTTAAGGATTCCACAACTACCAGCAATTCCTTATTTTAAATCATGTAGTTGTGTTCCTGAGCTTCCATCTTTTGGGAGAAATACCCTACAGGTCTCTCAACACCATCACCAGCAGTTTGTAATAACACACCAGCCACAGCATATTTGGAGGCATCTGTGGAAATAACAAAAGAGAGCTCAGGATCTACATGTCTCAACAAAGGTGAAGACAACAAAAGAGCCTTGACTCCTGTGAATGTATTTGTGCACTCAGGTGTCCAGACCAAAGTTGTCTTTCTTCTAGCCAAATATAAGAGGGCAGCCACTTCAGAAAAGTGTGGTGTAAATTTCTTCAAAAATGTACAAGTTCCCAAGAAATTTTGGAGTTGGGATACCATTACAGGAGTAGTATACTCTCAAACCACTGCTTCCTTATCAGGAGTAATAGTGTGACCATCTTCAAAGATAATATTACCCAAGAAGGTAACCTTACGCTTAAAGAATTTACACTTACTCCATTTGATGATCAAATTATCCTGGAGGATGCACTCTACAACTGCTGACAGTTAGGCCTTATGTGACTCCTCATCCAGAGAGAAAACCAAGATGTTGTCCATATACACAATGGCACATACACCCAGGAGGTCCCCCAAGACTGAATCAATTAACCGCTGAAAGCAAGCCGGAGCATTCTTCAATCCAAAAGGCACGATGCAGAACTGGAAGATATCTTTCTTAGTCCTGAATGCCGCCAACCATTACATCCCTTCTGTGATCCTAATCTGGTTGAACGCATTCAACAGATTAAATTTCAAGAATACCTTTGCCTTCTCAATGCACCAAGAAATTTGTTCCTCAAGAGGTAAATGGTAGGGGTCAGGAATAGTAATGTTATTCAAGTTCCTGTAATCAACACAAGGTCAAAGAAAACCATCAGATTTTTGTACAAACAGCAGTGGAGAGCAGATTGATAAAGCCTTCATAAAGATATAACCTTTTGCCAACATGTCTTGAGTCCACTCCTCTAAACATGCGTCTTCTTTCAAGGTCAAAGGATAAATAGGAGACACAATATGAATCAGATCAACAGTAACTTTAAAGCCAAAGTCAAACTGAGTATGCTTAGGAAGGACCTCACTACTAGTGGCATCAAATGCTGTGGACCAGGGTTGAAGGCATGCGGGTAAATCCAAACTAACAGGTGCAGGAATAGGGACAGACTGGATTGTCTTAGAAGAATGCTCTAATTCTGATATATCCAACAACAAATATGGATGGATATGCCTGAAGAGTGGTCCACTTGCAACTCATTTTCTTTTAGCAGGGTCAATACATTATGGTTGCTCCACCAGCCCACCCCCAAGATAATAGGATACATAAAGGTAGAGCAAATGGAGAGCCTTGCAGTAAAAGACTGACCCGCAACTACAAATGTCACTGGATTTTTAAGCTGGAAAGAGTGAAGCATTTGACAGTTTTCACCCCTAACAAGCATTCCATGGTGATACTTGAGTTGCAGAAAGTCTGCGGTCTCAACACTCATGAAGTTCTTGGAAGCACCTGTATCTAACAGAATGGCTGGTCAATAGATAGTTTGAATGGTGTCAATGCTATCATAAAACAAGAATTAACCAGAAGTAGATTTATGTGCAGCAAATGTTGCAATCTCAGCAGTATTCTGCTTCTCTTTGGTGGTATGGACAGCAGCTAAGGAGGCAGGGTGCTCCTGAAAATATTGCTCAATCATTTCTTGGACAGCAACAGGAAGGACAGAATAATCACAATTGATGGGAACGAGGGGCAACTCTTCAGACTCAACTGTTGAAGACTTTGCGGGTATAAAGTGCTGAAGCATAGCTAATGAACTCTCCGGGACAGTCACTACTGGCGCTTCATTTGCCTTGGCAGGTTTGTTCAAAATTGCCAATTGTGCCTGAGAAGAAACACGGGGAGAACAATCCTGACTCTGGCTGGAGGACACCACCACGGAACAAGTCCCAGAAAACCAGGAGCGCGCAACAGGTGTGGCTTCAATCTCCATTGAACCTTGCTTGGAAGTCAACGGATTTGAGACCAAAGAAAGAGCTTGGCTTACCAGGGCCTCAGTTGTAGTTAACAGGGAATCCCAAACCGCCAAATCCTGGGCAGTCTGGTCAACTGCTAACCACAACACTGAGAGTTTATTCACCTCGGGAACCTCAATTGTACGGCAGTAGGCAAGAAACTGAGGAAGGAATATCAAAAGCAGAGTAGTACCCTGTTGGAAGGTGTACAACTTACAATATACTTTGAGCTCCTCAATAGATACACACAAATTTTTTAACAAAGGGTACAAAGATGCACTTTCTGTCAAAACATGTGGATTGCACTCCACTGCGGACAACAACTA
This sequence comes from Entomophthora muscae, assembly GCA_014839935.2. Classification (NCBI taxonomy): domain Eukaryota; kingdom Fungi; phylum Entomophthoromycota; class Entomophthoromycetes; order Entomophthorales; family Entomophthoraceae; genus Entomophthora; species Entomophthora muscae. The sequence goes on along the minus strand of QTSX02001562.1, from coordinate 136,172 downwards.
TTTGCAAGCATCCTCAGAAACCTTCATCATCACATGGTAAACTTGGAATTTGTGACTAAGGCTTGAACTGGAATAGAATGATAAAGCTGACAAAAATTCACACAAAATTTCATCAGTAGGTGGAGCAGGAAAATAATCCAGACGCCAAAATGACATGGTGCGGCAGAAATAGGAAACAGAAGCTCCAGTCTCAACAACTGCAACCGGAGATGGAAACCAAAAATTAAAGAAAAGTCCAAACTGAAAACTCAGAAAAGAACTGATACAAATAAACATGGTAAACGCAGATATCTTGACAGAACAGGAGAAAAGTAACACAAATTCATGACAAACTGCTTCCAAAAACTCAGACATAGAAGAGTTGAGTAATGTGACAGAAATTGCAGGATAGTATGAAGCTGTTTCTAAATGGTGGGGAATTACCACCCAAATCCACATAGAATTAATGATTAATCACCAACATGGCTTCATATATTGTTTTGTGAGATTTCCAATTGAGATACTAGGATTAAGTAAAACAACTAATCCTAACCAAAGTAGCCCAAGATAAATAGCCTGTGAAAGCATCAGAGTATCTTCAGAATAAAATTTAAGACATTAAGATGCAACACAATTTTCAGTTTCAAATACAGGGGGGACAACTCCAAAATTGGCAGGCATGGAATTAACATTGGGAGGTGCCAACAACTAAGTTTCAACTGCAGGGCCCCATTTTCCAGTAATGATCTAGCTTAGAATAAGATTTTAGGAAATGAAGCGCAACAATCCAACTACAGGATGCATTTTAAAATGTAAATTAGACTAAGTGATATATGATTTTTATAGAGTAAATTTTTGTGAGGACTCAACTCTTAGAGTTGAAACAGTGAAAGTTATTCAATACATATCAAAAATTGACTAAGCAATATCACCTGGATCCTGGGCTCCTATTCCTTCTACATTGTCAAGTGAGTATCTGGTCCAGGTTGCAAAGAGCCCTTGGGTGACCAATTTCTGATGACCATGCTGATAAATAAGCTCATATATGGTGACCCTTAAGTTACGTTGATTTATCAACGTCAACTTACAGGGGGGAATTGGATTTGACCAGTAAACTGGAGCAGCTGTAACCCATTTGCAATCAACTGTTTGATTCAAGTCTGTTAAATCAGTCAGCTTTTTTAAAGGTTTCCAAGCTTTCCTACTTGGCCAAATAATCCCTGGCATTATGGAGCTTACCGTGACAGTGGCAGCATATTAAATCCAGTTACTTATGTTTTCTTTTGGTTTAATGAAGAGCTTATTAATGCCAACATATTTTGGATTTCTGATGCTTTTCTTATTTTCAGTTGGGGTGTGTACCCTGTTTGAGATGAGGTTGGATAGGTCTTTAGCATGATAAATTACAATGACAAGACCTCTGGGTATGATATATCAATTTTAGACTGTGTGACATGTTAGTATATCAGTATTTAGATTGAATGGGGGAAGTAAGTTATACCAGGTTAGATTCTAAAAATATTGTGTTCAAGTAGTTCAATAATTTGCTGTGTTTATAACAGGTGAGTTGGGAAACTCTTGGGGTTGCCCAGGTCTTCTTTCAGCGTTTTCATTTGTTTAAATGTTGTAGTAGAATTCTTCCTTTGAACTGTTACCAGAGTTACAAGGGCACTTTAGGGGGAATATATAGATAACAAATATATCTTTATTGGTAATATTGATGTTGTATTTATGCTAGTTGAGGTTCAATCTGGAATGAGAGTGATATTAGGATATGATCATAGGGGATTCAGGATGAGGTCAGGAAATGCCAACTAGTGTCCAAAATATCTTCTGTTTGAATTAGGAAAATATCTAATAAAATTATCCAAAGTTATTAAGATTCTGGATTTGAATGCATATTTTGATAATGTAGCCACCAAAGAATATGTTGAAACATCTACAATGAAACATTTGGATAACGTTGCTGATACCATTAACTTTTTCTAAAACCAAATGAAATTTGAGATCTTTTATAAGTAAATACCTATCTATAAATTTGATTTATGTCAAAAAAATTATGTGGCTTTTATTATATATAAAATTTGATTTGTTTATTATAAATTGGTTAAATATTAGCTTTACTTTAATTAAAAAGTATTTCCAGTGAGTCTTTTAAAAAGGTCAACTTCTTTGATTTATATTTTACAGAAAAGCTGTTGAAAGAGCTGGTACTTTAAGTTTTTGTCAAAAATTAGACATGTGAAAAATATGCTGCCTTTAAAAGATTTCCTGAAGAAATTAAGGTGGCAGGACGCGGACCACAACATCTTTGATCACTCCCTCTCTGGAAATTATTCCCCTGGGAAATGGCTCAATTGCCAAGTGAAAGATGGCACCAATGCCAGGGAAATACATTGCCTTTTACAAACGTCCTGATCCCAAGAGGAACATGGTTGACTCAAGCCCCATACCTTCCAAGATCTACATGAAAAGTATGTGACTTATCAAAGCACTATATAAAATATTATCTTTTTTATCAATAAAATTTTCATTATCTTTATCAAAGTTTCCCCCTCTAGTTTGTTCTATATACTTATAATAAGCATATCTCAACACATAATTTTACACCCTCTTAAAGTTCAAGTTTAATAATAAACAATAAAAATATACAAATTTAAGAATCTTAGCATAGTTCTTTTAAATATTTTAACATAGCTAATTGAAAAGGCTCTCACTCCCCCTCTATGATTAAATTTGAAATAACAGCTGCAGCTGGATCAATTTTGGTTGCAAAAAGATAGGCTTGCTACATATTTAAACATGTAGTGCTTTTCAGATCTATTGAGATTGATAAACAACCCAATTTCAGAGTGTGTACAAGTTGCACAAAAGAAAACATTGTATTGGGTTATGTTGTTAGTTAATACAAACTTTTATTTCTACTTTATCCTGTGTGCAACTTATGTGCACTCTGAGCTTAGTTTTTTGTCTTATTAACAGTTTGGCAATTACAGTAGCTTTTTAACAACTAAAATAATAAGAAAGGGTTCAGGAAATAATGTATGGGGTTCCCAGCTAGGATACCAGAAAATAATATCATCAGGCTGCTGTAAAAGGGTATATCTGAGTGTAGCTAAGCTGTGTAATTCTGATATTCTGACCATCATCCCATGCTAGTTCTTTACACTTAGAGTGATTTGGTTTCTGATCCCAAGTCCCTTAGCCTTTTGTTTTTCAGATGTTGCTGGTTTAACACTGGATTGGATCTTCACTTCTCACCTTAGAGCTTACAATTCATCAAAAAGAAATCTGTATACCTTGACCACATTAAAACTGCAGTTTAGCTTTTCTTGGTGGTGCTGTGATAATAAGAGAGTTAGTGTTATATGTCCTTGGCAGCCAATAACTAAACACTAACTCAAATTCTTTTAGCTCAAACAGGGATCCTGTATAGGATTGGGGGGACAAAATATGCTCTGATTATGGTAGATACATTTTTTAAGGCATCCAAATTGGAGCCTTTTGGGAAATGCAGATTTCTTTACCATATTTCCTTAACTTGGAGAGTCCAAATTTTTTATAAAGGATCTTGGAGGAAAAGGGTTCTTACTCCAAAATCCAGCATACCCACTTGGCATCTGGTGGATTTTCTATGAGTGAAATTGCCAAAACAGCAGACTTGATCCACCAACAAGATTCTGACTAAAGCGGGTTTGTGACCTGCAACTTGACCTTCTAGTGACCTGTAGCCAAACTAGGAAGTCAACTTGAGTTACCAAATCCAACAACATGAACAGATGATGATCCTTTATGATGGATATCTTGTTTTGGCGCTTGACTCATTACCAGGATCAAGCCACCCTCTTCACCATCCAACTGTGTGATCAACACAATCATGTTTCTGTTATCCTTGATTCACAATAACTATATAATCATTATCTCTCAATAAAGATTATTATCTAGTTTCTAAATAGTTTCCCATTGTAACTTTTCTAAAACAGCACAGTTATGACAAAATCAAGGGTGTGTGGAAAAATAATTAAGAAATCAACAAAAACAATATCTTTTACAAATAAAAAACCAAAATTTTAACGCTTCTTTTAATTTAAAGTTTCACATGTTTTATTAAATTTTAAACATTATAGCCCCATAAAAATCATTCAATATATATGCAATAGCAAGATCCAAATTGGATCATCTACTAGTGGCAGCAGTAAGGCTTGGGGCTGTGGTGGATTAAAAACACTGATTACGACAAATGCAGTAATTGACACATCCAAGCTGTTGAGTTTTCATATTCCTCTTACCTAGGGGAATCCAAAAATTAAAAAAACAGGTAAGACAGCTTTCTTTTTCCCTATGAGCTATTTTCTATGTATATTTTATAATTTTTTTATTCTTTATATAAAAAGTTTAGTTGAATTGTAATATTTTTTTAAAAATCGAAAGAAAAAATATATTTTTATTTAAAAAAGTCCAAAAAAAGTATTTGTCTGTAGATCTGTACAGAGACGATTCCAGAAAATTGTAGCTATGACAATTTTCCTGAACTGCTTCTGGATCTGAGACAAATGTCTGCTTTATAAAAAGCAGTCATCGTTTCAGATCTGCCGCAGCCCTAGTAAGGCTCCAATTTCAGACAAACTAGAGCAGGCTCTGGTTTTTCTGAAATCAAAGCCAAATTTGATCTGGATGGCTGCTTTATTGTAAAGCAGCCATCAGATCAGATGTACACGACCCTAATCCTGCAGCTCAGTTTAGACCTTAAAAGGGTCATGAGATGGATCAAGAAGAGTTGACTTCAGTTGGATCGTGATAGAAATTTGGCCTAAATATTAACAATGTTATTAGCTGGATGCTTCAGGGTGGGGTTGCTTCTATGTCAGATGATTTGGTTGGCCGATATCCTATTGCATCATGCCACATAAGCTTGGGCCAGGCTTTGCTTTTACTACATGTGATATAAATGCTAAAGTAAAGCCCGCTTTTGAATCAATAGGATTGAAATCAGGGAGCCCTAGCTTGACTTGGGAAGTTCAATGTGATTTGTTATGCAGGGATATAGAGTGATTCTATGAGCCACACTTTATTTATGATCCTTATGAGAACACTCACTTTATTGCATGTGAGCTTAGATCATTGGCTAAAGGGTGTCACCTATTCAATTTATGCAGCTGGACCCTGAGGTGACAGTGGTTGCAATTAGAGTTCTCTTTGAAGCTATACCTTTTCACAAATGGAGAATTTATCTTTACTAGCTAATTTCAGATATACGGGGTTAAATATTTCATCTAAGGTTTATTAATTGGTAGTTTGAATAGGATGACATGGAAACATTATCTTGGAGGTAGGAAAACTGGAGGAAGGTGAAGATGGCAAAGAGAGATCCACTCAGCGCGCCAGCTGCGACGTCCGACCAGTGGTGGCGGTTATCAGTTATGCGAGATATCGAAACAGCTGAAGCGGCAAAGATGGGCATGAGGACAAGGAAGTATTTGTAGGCTTGAGCTTCTTCAACCAAGCGAAGATTGGAGGTAAGGAATAAAGATGTGTATATGGCAGCCGAGAAAGAAGCTAGAGATTAGATTTTGACAAACCACAAAGTACCTCCAGCATGTCCAGACATGAAGCTTCTTCGCCCATCGTTTAATATGCGGTGGTCTACATCTTGCCCCTTGCCTCTGTTCGAGACAAGCGCATATCTGGCCAGCCAATCAGGGCGGAGGCGCCCAGTAAAAGCCTTGGTCACATTGACCAAAATGTAAGTCAATGTATTGGAAAGCATCAGGCCCAATGCCGCGTTATGTGCTATGTACATACACCTCGTCACGATTCCAACGCTGGCAAAGACTGCAATGGGTACTAAGATTGAGCATGTCTGATTTTAGAATCGAAACAAGGTACTTACGATTATGCAAGATTTGGAAACTGACTGCCTGGCAATGTACGGGTGGCTGAGGGTGGAGTCTTGAAAAGAGAAGAGGACGATGGGAGGCGGGATACGCCCTAAAGCGATGCCACCACAAATTCCTAGACCCACCGCCACCCAATCTATCCAGTACTGCACGATTAATCCCAGCATCGCGCTGCTCCACTCCTGATCGCAGCCTTTATACCTGCTACCCCTCATGCATGCATCAGACATGCATTCTCTGCATCCAGTCTCGATTGAAACCGCATTCTTTTTATTTTAAACTTCATGGCTTCCCCTTATGCTCGGAATCCTTTGGTCCGGGCTGCATTGTTCAGCCCATTTTCACTCGCCATGCCAGCTGATCTGGGTCTCGCCCTTCATTAGTACAAGTTTTTCGCACATAATAGGCTGGGTTTAAAAAGTGACAGGCTTGATAGACAATTATATGGCTGAGTAAAACAAGGAGGTTCGGTGAAATGTAGGGCTGTGTCGGATTTTGAAGAATCTTCTTTGAGAAGATTCTCTTGGAATCGTTTCCTTCTTCATCCACAGAAGGATGAAGTTTGGATTTTTTTAAAAATAAAAAATATAATTTTTTGAACTTCTTTATTTTAAAAATAAAATAGTCCAATTTGAATTTAAAATTAATTGTGAAAATAAAATTGTCAAGATTTTTGGATCTTCAAGAAGAAGAGATATAGTTTTTATTAATTGTATTATGCATTTTGGGATAGGGAAATCTGTAAGAAGACAGATGCGCTTCCAATTAGTGTGGATGGGTGCTGCAACGGGCTGTGTTCCGTTGCTGCTTGAGCCAAGTGGTATGGGAGTCCTGTGGTCTGTGGGACACGACACCGTCTTTGGTGGTTTGGCAGAATTCTGAAGTAACAATAATATGCTCTTATTGTACTTGACACTACTACTATTTGGCTTAGTAGTAATGTTGATGACTGTTATTTTTCTCTGCCTTCCAAGTGATCTAGGAAGGACATTTTATAGTATGCAGCTAGCAGCCAGACTGGTGTTTTGCTGTGGACAACTCTTACTATCTAGCCTATCATCCCCAAGATACTAGTTTCACCCCCAGAGTTGGATTCCAAACCTGAATAAGGTTTTGGAATGAGGTAATATTCTAGGCTGCTGATTTCTCCTCTTAAGCCTAGGTATCCCTTGACTTAGTTGCAATCAACTAGGTTGACATCCATAGCCCGGGCCCCGTCTTATTTTTGGTCTAGTGTGCAAGATTTTCCCAGGCAGTCTTCTGTCTCACTTCTCAGTGAAACAGGATGTTTGTATAGTCCCGCCTTTATTCTGTAGGGCGGGTTTGCGTCTGTTCTTGGGGATTCTAGAATGCCTAGCATCTAATCATAGAAGCTTCTGGATTGGTCTGTGACCTGAGACCAGGGATATCTCAGGTGTCTTCTGGATTCAAACTATAACAATCTTGATATAGTTTCTCCATATTCTGGAATAGAAGTCTCAAACTGGCTGCAGCCCATCTATTGTTAGCCAATTAGCTTTAGTGATGGGAATATGTATCAGTCAACCCTGATAGATCATGATTTCCTGAAATTTTTTTAATATAAATATTTATTAAAGAAAGTGAAAATCTGAAAGCAAAAAGCCTCCCATCACCTTCTTTTTTAGGTGATTTTGGATTCCCCTAAGCTGGGGGAATCCAAAAAAAGAGGACAGGGAAGGGAGGACATGGCAATTATGGAAAATGCTGTAATTGGCCCTTTTTTGGGCTGCCACAGCCCTAGAAAAATGGCAGCAAAATGTCAGAGCCAATCAATTGGCATTGGACTGATGCAAATAACCAAAGATTTGAGTGAACTAGAGGGCCAGGAAGATGTTCAGCCAACAGTTTCCCTACCACAAATCTTCAGCCAATTTTGATCCAACTATTATCTTCTCCATATACAACTATATTAGTTTTAAAAAAAAAGAATGAAAAACAAAGCTTATTTTATAAATATTTTTTTAAAAATCTTTGGGATTTCTATCTTGTCTTCTTACTAGTGAAATTTTATCCAACCAGCTTTTAAAAGTGCATATTGTTAAAACTGAGCCAGTTAGATGCAAAAAAATAATTGAAAATATTGATTGAAGTTTTGGCTGATTGACAGATGGGGTTTTGTTGTAACTGTGCTGTTTTAGCAGAGTTACAAGGGGAAAAATATTTAGAGGATAGATAATAATCTTTATTGTGAGATAGTGATTATATAGCTATTGTGAATCAATGGATAGAAGGAACATGATTGGTGATCACACAGCTGGATGGAAGAGGGGGTGGCTTGATCCTGTTAATGAGTCAAGCGCCAAATTGAGGTATCCACCGTGAGGGATCATCATTTGTTCATGTTGATTGATTTGGTAATCCGAGTTGACTTCCGGGTCTGGCTTCAAGTGACCGGGTAATCAGATTGCAGGTCACAAACCCGCTTGGTTGGAACCTTGCTGGCGGGTTGAGCCTGCGGTTTTGACACCCCCCCCGGCTGAAAGTTGGCCTCCTCAGGAGGCAGGTTGTCGGGGAGGTTGTCAGGAGCCCGGGCGCCATATTGAACCAGTTGTTGTTTGGTGGCAGGCAGGGCAGTTTCTTGTTGCTTCTGTCTTGCTTTACAAGGTCGTAGGCGGTTGTGGTGTAACGTCTTGTCTTGCTTGCGTTTCCCGAGCCCTTGCACGAGGTAAGTGTTATTGTTGTTTACCTTTAGGATTATTGCTGGCCCTACTTTTTTGGGTTGTAGTTTGCTTTTGTCAATATTCATGACCCAGACTTTGTCCCCGACTTCATGTCTTTGACAGATGGGAATGAAGGTCTTTTGTAAGTGTTCCTTTTCTTTGGTTGCTTGTTTGCTGTTGGCCTCTATTACTTGAGGATCAGAGCAAGGGGGGACTTGACTTGGGATTTCCAGTTTGGGTCCTGTCAATGCTTGAATGATATTAGGCTGTGTGCTGTATACCAGTTCAAACGGGCTTTTCCCTGTGGATCTGTTCACTTGGGTTTGGCACACAAGTAATGCAGTTGGTAGCTGCTTATACCAGTCTTCAGGTCTCCCGGCGGTGAGTTTGGCTAAGGCTTGCACGAGGCTACCATTGAGCCGCTCTACGCGTCCATTGGCCTGTGGATGGTATGGTGTTGTGACAGTGTGTTTGACCCCGTTTTTGGCGAGGTACATGTTGGTGTTTTTGGAGGTCAATTCTTTGCCCCCATTGGTTATCAGGAGTTCTGGCTTTCCAAACTTACTGATTATTTCTTTGCCAATGAATTGTCAGACGTTGTTACCGGTGTGCAATTTCACCGCTTGGGCTACTGGCCACCTTGTCGCAAAATCGATGGCTGTGATGATGTATTTTTTGTCGTTGTGCTTTCCTGGCATGGGGCCCACGATGTCCAGAGCCCATACCTTGAACAGTAGTTGGGTTTGAATGGGGAGTACAGACTTAGGCAGGGTTTTGCTTCTGGCAAACTTTTTGCAGACCTCACACTGTTCTAGCACTTCCTGGACATTGCGGTATAAGGTAGGCCACCAGGCTTTATGTTTTAGGAATTCATATAGATTTTGGCTCTTAGTATGTCCAAGATCTCTGTGGTAGCAAAGAATGGTATCAACTTGTTGATGTGTGGGAATGTAGGGAATGGTTGTGCCATCCGACATCTTTCTGTGAAGAGTCCTGTATACGTCAGCAAAGAGGTGCTCATTCTTGATGACCGTTTCTTTGGTGATATTGGTTGTGCCTGCGGGGAACCCTTTGTCTTTTGTACAGAGCACTAGGAGAGGCCAGTCTGGGTTGAGCCCATTCTCTCCCCTAGAAGCGCGGACATACAGGCGGGACAGGGCGTCTGCCATGGCAAGTTTGGCCCCGGGCTTATATTGGATGAGCATGTTAAACCTTTCTAAGATTTCCATCCATTGCGCTTGGCAATGTGACAGGTTTGCTTGTGTCTTGAAATAGATGAGCAACTTATGATTGGTTAGTGCTGTGAATTCTTCCTGCTGTTCCAGGTAACAGCGCCATTTGACTAGGCAGTGTACAATGGCCAACAGTTCTTTGTCGTGGATTGGGTATCGACACTTGCCATCTGTCAATTTGCGCGGCTCATAAGCTACGGGCAGGAAGTCACCATCACTATTCTTGATTTGTAGTACTCCCCCAATGGATGCGTCTGAAGCGTTGGTTTCCATCTGGTATTCTCTGTCTTGTTTGGGGTATTGTAAGATGGGTGCTGTCGTGAGTTTTTCCTTGAGACGTCTGAAACAGAGGCCGCATTGGGGGGTCCATACAAACTTGGACTTGGCGCCTGTTATGGCGGACAAGGGGGCAGTCAAGACGCCGCAGTCAGGTATGAAACGTCGTACATAGGCCACCATTCCCAAGAAGGTGCGTAGTTCTGACTTGTCCTTGGGAGGTGGCATTTTGCAGATGGCTTGTATCTTCTGACTGTCGGGTTTGATGCCGTCCTTTGAGACTATGTGTCCCAAGAAGGGTAGTTGCTCCTGGAAGAACTGGCATTTAGAGGGCTTGGCCAACAGTTTGTGTTGTGCCAGGGTTGCAAAGACTTCCTCCAGGCCCTTGTGATGCTGCTCTACCAAGGGGCTGTAGACAATGATATTGTCCAGGTACACAAGGGCGTGTCTGCCTATGGGTGGCGCAAACACTTTGTTCATGAAGGTTACAAAGGTGGACAGGGCATTGGTCATGCCAAAGTTGAGTACCACACATTTGTAGGAACCGTAATTGGTGTGGAAGGCTGTTTTGGGGATGTCTTCCTCCTTGATACAAATCTGATTGTAACCTGCAGTTAGGTCAATCTTGGAGAAGACAGAGGCTCCTCCCAAGGCGTCAAAGAGATTGTCAATTAGTGGTAAGGGGTAACAATTCTTGATGGTGACTTTGTTCAAGGCGTGGTAGTCTGTGACCAGGCGTAAGGTACTGTCCTTTTTAGCCACAAAGAATATGGCGGCCCCAAAGGGAGACTGTGAGGGGCGGATAAGTCCTTTTTCCAGTGCTTCCTTGAGATAGGTGTGCAGGGCGTTGTCCTTGTTTGGGGTCAGCCTGTAAATGGGGCATGCGTTGGGTACGGCCCCCTTGAGTTGGATAGAGTGTTGGATGTGTTTCTCAGGGGGTAGCCCAGGTAACGCTTCCTTAAAGATTTCTGGGTGATGGGCCACAATGTTGTGGTCTTGCGGTGTGGAGGTGTCCTGATGATCCTTGAAGTATATGATCTTGTACTGGCAGGAGTCCCAGTCAATTTCCTTCAGGTTTTCCTTTTCATCCGAGGTCTCTGTGATGCGTACAAAGACGTGATCTTGTAGGAGTTGGTCTACAGAGTCTGGGTAGATTTGGTGGTTGACACCTTTGCGCTTGATGGTCAGCACTGAGGTTGCCCAGTCTATGTGAGGGTTGTTTCTCCGCAGCCAGTCTAGTCCCAGTACATTGTTGAACTTAGGGAAGTCAATGACGGGACCTTGGATGGTAGAGTGGAGGTTCTCAAGAATGACAGAGAAGGAAGCAGTTTCTTTTGTCACGGCAATGTGATGTTCATCAGCCAGGACCACGTTTTTAATCCGCAAAGGATTAGTGGCCAGCTTGAATTTATCCACAAAGCTGCTGTTGACTAAGGTTTGATCTGCGCCTGAGTCCAAGAGTGCTGAGCCTGTGTAACTGCAAAAGTGGAAAGGGTAAGACATCAATTTATTGGGATGTCTGGCAATGGTGTATAGCACTGGGTCTTCCAAGGGCACTTGGATCATTGGGCATTGGTCCACGTCCTTGGGTCAGTATTCATTGTTGGGCAAGTCAGGAGTTGCGTGGGGAGAGCTTGGCTTGCTTAGTGCTCTCCCCGAGCTTTTCCCTCATCTTGGTTGCCTTGGGTGGCAGTGACACAGAAATGGGTACAATTTGATTGGCCGTTATTTCCATTCCCATTCCCATTCCCATTTGATCCTGTGGGTTTGTGGTTGTTGTTGTTACCATTACCTCCAAGAGGTGGTTGCAAGGATTGCCCACTTGAATGTGAGTCCTTGGGTCTCTCCTGTTTCCCAGTCTGTGCCTTGTGCAGAGCGTTGGAGGTTTGTTCCGCTTTTTCTGCTTCACGGTACAGGCTTTGTAGGTTGGTAACTTGATCCAGGTTCACATGTCTCATTACGTGCAACTTGAGAGCATTGTAGTACATGAGGTGTGTTGCTGGCGTGTCAAAGGCCATGTCAAATGGGGCGCAGAGACAGAGTTCCTCGTAGGTGCGGGTGAGTTCTTTAACGGTGCCTGTCTGGGTTAGGTTCTTTACTTGGTGTATGATCATGAGTGCCGTATCCTTAATCACAAATCTCACCAAGAAGTCCTGTTTGAAGGTGTCCCAGTTCTTGTTGGTGTGCTCTTTGTGCGACTTGTTGCACCAAGTGCCAGTGTCATGGGTCAGATGAATGGAAATCTCTGTGATCCAAAACTGCTGTGGGCACTCCATCTGAGCCAACTTGCTTTGGGCGGACTGAATCCATGCGGCAGCATTGTTGTTATTGGCCCCCACAAAGGGTTCCAAGGCAGCGCTGCAAAGTCTTTGTGCAACGTAGGCGGGGCATGGTGGTTTTGTCAGTTGGTTGTGGCGCTGATGAGGGAGCCTGAAAGAACCCTAGGGCGGACAGGGCATTGAAGGCGGGTAGCAGGATCACCATGTTTTGGTAGAGAACAAAACCATCAGGTATCTCAGTACCAGGAATGTACAGCGTCCAGTCAGGCGGGAGGCCAGACATAATTCTGTCGAGGATTTGTTGGCCGCGGCGTGTGCGGGCAACAGGCAGAATTTTTCAAGATAAGGTAGGATGGAGAACCTACCTGTGCTACCAATGTCGTAACTGTGCTGTTTTAGAAGAGTTACAAGGGGAAAATATTTAGAGGATAGATAATAATCTTTATTGTGAGATAGTGATTATATAGCTATTGTGAATCAATGGATAGAAGGAACATGATTGGTGATCACACGGCTGGATGGAAGAGGGGGTGGCTTGATCCTGTTAATGAGTCAAGTGCCAAATCAAGGTATCCACCGTGAGGGATTATCATTTGTTCATGTTGATTGATTTGGTAATCCGAGTTGACTTCCTAGTCTGGCTTCAAGTGACCGGGTAATTGGATTATGGGTCACAAACCTGCTTGGTTGGAACCTTGCTGGCAGGTTGAGCCTGCGGTTTTGACAGTTTGACATTTTTATTACTTGGATCTAAAAAGGTTACATATTTAGAAAATTGTAGCTGGATCAAATTGGCTGAAAATCTGTTGTAGGGAAATGCCATGGTGAAGTAGAGTGAGAGCTCATCATAATTGATCAAATGGGGGATATGCATCCAAATAAGGATGACATTACCAATGAGAAGGAGATGGTGCATATTTACTTGCAGATGATAACCTTTAAAGAGAGAATGTGGTGAAGTGCAACATATCACAGTGCACAGGCGCAAGAGAAAGGCTTTGATTTGCTTGCAGTCAAGGAGTCAGCAACATAGATGGGTTCAAACTCAATTTTGCAAACTTCATGAATCATTTCATCAGGGGCAGAAAGATTTCCATATTTCTGGAGTGGCAAGAATGCAGAGTCTAACAATCTTGTTATTACAAATCTTACAAACAAGCATTGAAAAAAATGAATCATGAGGAAATATATTTTATTAAATCAAAAATATCAAACTACTAAGGCAGTTTGTTAAAAATTATGTTACTTGTAGCCTTTGAGTACATCTTGATAATATGGTTTCCTTGTGTTTGGCATTTAGTGAGCTTACAGATACCGCCAATGATGGTTCTGTAAGCTGTTACCTGACCTCCTAGGAGGTCAGGGTTTGCCACCCAAGCTGTCATAAATGACATTTTAATACTTGTATTGAAAACCCAGGAATTGAACCCTAGCCCTCAGAAAATGCCTTTCACCAACCAGGGTAGACAGGGACCCGCCAGACTGTCAGTTGAGCCAAACCCTAGGCCATAGAAGGTGCCTTGCCCCAATCAGGAGGGACAGAAACCCATCAGTCTTTAAGCGGCCAAGACTGAAAGTGTAAGGTCTGAAGGCTTGGGGTAAATTATTGTAAACTAAGGCCTTTAACCCAAGAATATTTATATTTGTTAAGTATAAAAAGATAGGCAAGGGTTGCAACAGTAACTTCACTAAGGCTCCTAAAAGCTTATATGAAGTGAATTAGGGACTGGGGCAATTTAATAAACCTAATAAAGCAAAGTAAAGACCAGTCTTAATGACTGAAGATTTGGTTAAAAAGTCAATCTCTAAGTCTGGGAAGTGATCAGCACTAGCTGGAGGGTTGAAACTGTCAACAATTAAAGTTTGAGTACCACTATAAAAATTGGCTAACTGATGAAAGATGTAGTCAAATGAAATCATAAAACTAGCTGGAAAAGATACAAGATAAAAATTAAGAGAAAACACAAGCCACAAAACCTAACATGTACCTTTTTGGGGTGCAAGTCAAACAATCTCAACTTAAGTTGAGATTGGTAAAACTCAGGCTTTTTTTATTAAATTCTGATTATTGAGGTGAAGGTAAGGGGAAAAAACTAACCAAAGGTAGCTAGATGGGCTTGGTAGGTAAAAACAGAAAAAAGCACATGTTTCTGTTAACTTAGCCCTTAAAAGTTAAGCAAAAGATAAAGAAGACAACAGGGAACAGCAGCTCTGCTTAGCAGTTAAAGATAGAGCAATAGAGCAAGCAGGAGGACAGAAAAATTGAGTCCAAACTGCTGGAGTAAGCCAAGGCAAAAAGTAAAAGGTAACAAGTTCAGACCAGTTAATACTAACCCTATCATGAAGGTGATGGGCTTGAGAATTTTCCAGGAATAAAGGTAAAGTCAAAAATGAAATTTAACTGTTAATATAAATTAAATTGACTGTTTAAGCAAGGGAATGAAATAGGGAGATGTTGAAGAGTGAATCTGCTGTGATTTGAACCAAGGATTAAGATAAAAATGTTGATTATCTTGAAAGATACTAGCAGCAAAATAAATAGTAAAAAGGGAGAATCCTGACAGAAAGTTCAATACCAGCATTCAAAACCCTGGAATCAAACCCTGACCCTCCAAAGACAAATTGAGTCACCCAGGATAGACAGGGACCCACCAACCTGTTGAGCCACAAACTCAAGTTGTTGAATTACTCCGCAACCTGCCAGCTTGTCAAAGGAGATTCCCCAAATTGTTGCCAGATTGTTGCCAACCTTGTGCTACTGAAGACCCAGACCTAAGAAGAGGTTGTAACTTGCCTAAAGAAGGTTAATACAAGGCCTGATACTGGCCCTGCCAATGAGCACCAGCTGCCGCCAGTCTCCTGTTTAGAATGGGCAATGTAATTGGCAGGCTCAGGTAATATAAGAACAGCCATAGCAGAAAAAAGCATTACCACTTCTGTTCATCAGAGCAAGCCCAACCAGGATCTGTCGCCCTCAAACCCCTAAGCCAAGATCCATGCCCTGCCAGCAAATTGCCCACGGGCCTGAAGTCCGCAAAAATCAAAGAAAAAAAATCACTTGGTATAAGAACCCTGGCAGTATGAGGATGACCATATTGTCATTTTTGATAATAAAGTTCATGAACCTTTGGTTTGAGCAAATCCTACCTTACTTAGTTTTAGTGATCTTTCATATCAACTTTGGCCAAGTAGACAACCAGGCAACTGCCCACTCTAGAGACCAACCCACTGACCCACCTCTGGCACTATAATGTCCCCCTGTAGCCCTCTTTGGACCGGTGCATTTCACTGAATACCTGCCAAACACTGCCTATCTGAGAACAAATTAGAGAACATACTCATTGCTGTTCCCTTGGCAAGGACTAGAGAGACCAAAACTATAGGTTGCAAAGGAAAGTGGTATGTGAGGCCGCCAAGATTGTTCAAAGACAAGTACAGTAGTTTTAAAATCTATGGCAACAAGCAAAAATACTTCATATTTAAACAAAATGATTTCAGATTTAAACAAAATCCAAGTTGCGCAAGATTCAGGATTCAATTAATTTAAATATTTTTGGTTAATAAATGAACTGTCAAACCAAAAACAAAATTTCACTAACCCATTATACAAAATTAAAGCAAACATCAAGCAGTGTAGTTCAAACCACAAACAAAATGAACTGACACAACAAGTGAAATGGATGGATGCTGTTCCAGAGTATATTATAATCCAATCAGGATTCATATGAGGCACTGAAAGAAGAACTAAAACAAAACAAAACTTGAGCAATCTAGAAGCAAGATTACACAAGCACAAAACAAAATGAACTCACACAAGATGTGTAGTATGAGCAGCCTAAAATAGAAAAATAAAAGTATAACAGCCAATCAACAGCTATCCAATTTAGGAAAAGAGGCATTTTATTTATTTTAATGGCTCCAGATTTTTATGAAATGGTTTTGAGAACCTTCCAAATATGGGCTCAAGATTACAATAAAAATAAATCATTAAATTTTAAAATTTCTAATTTTAGTGATTTTATCCTAGGTTTTTTACAATGGTTTTTACAAGCAACATCTTCAACCGTGCCAGCAGCCAAGCCAAGCCATCAGCAGTCAGACCAGCTTCAATGGAGGCAAGGCTCAGAACATGGAGGCACCTGTTTACACCCAAGCCTTTGAGGCGGTTAACGAGGAAGCTGACCTGTTACTGTCCCCTGACCCATATGGCTTTGACTTGTTTGAGAGTCACTTAGCGTCTAGCTCTGCCCTTGCTCCCACACCCACCCCTGCACAAGCTGCCTGTCAACCAACCAATCAGGATGACAACCTTGATTTGGAACAACTTTCTGCCACCACCCAACCTGCCCCCCTCAGCCAATCAGGCTTCAGCTCCCGCTGCCCAGCGCCCCAAACGCAGAATAATCACTGCCCAAATTCTTCAGGAAATTGTGGCACTCAACCTGAATGGTCTGTCCTGGGATCAGATAGCTAGCCAATTACAATTCACCTGGGCTACTGTCATGTGGGAATTCAACAACCTGATGAATAAGGGAAATCTGATTGGGACAGCCAAGAAGCCAAAGAAGGCCACAGAGTCCCAGATCAATGAGGCATACCAAATAATGCTTGACCTCCTCCAGCGGGACCCCAAGCTTCCCTTGACCCAGGTCTGGAAGCAACTTGTGCACCATGGCATTTGGGTGTCTGAGCGCATGGTGCAGCTCTGGATGCACGGAAAGGAGGTTTCAATTAGGGTTCTTACAAATTTTGCTGGCAACCAATGGGATGGGCTGAGGATTCCCCATATGACACCGCAATCAAATCAACCCTGGTCAGATGCTTAACAAGTCTAACAGATGACATCATGTTTGTCTTGTACTACAAGTTATCAATTGTATTTGACAATTTTGGTGAGCAAGGAAAAGCTGCCACCAAGAATGGAAGGAAGAAGGTCAAGAAGGGGACATTCATTGGTGCATTTCTGGCTGTTTCAGCCAAGGGTTTTGTCTACTATCAGACAAACTCTGATTTCATTGATGGATACTCATACGGCCACATCCTTGGTGGATTGCTTGACTCCTGGGATGGCTCAAATTCCAAATACCGTGGTTTCTTGAGCCACCAGATGGAGGGTAGCTCCACCGCCCTCAAGGCCATCCAGCAACGCTGGCACCAGGCCTCAGTGTACCCAGCTGGTCACGCTGACGTCCATCTGGCAGATGTTGTGTTCTTTAATATTGGAGATACACTCCAGGAGCACCACCCTCAGGCTTTCAACGTCCTCTATCTTGGGGTCCTTGATCACAATTTTCTCTTTGGTCACCAAATGATGGCTGACTTGTTTGCGCAAATGGTTTTCCATGTGAACATGGGCAACCAATCACGCAAGGATAAGCGCCTCCCACCCCGTGCCATAGCCACCTACCAGCCCATCCAGCCAATGACTGATGAGGAGTACAATGAGTGGTATATGGCGGCCATCACGCGCAATCCTCCTGCCTCCACCCCCACCACCAACACCCCCCACCTGCAAACCCAACCCATACAATCCCAGACCCCCCAGGCCAGCACCGCCTCTACGTCTTCCTTCCTGCGCCATTCTGCCTACTAGGCATCACTCTTCCCCGCCTCAATAAACCCCCTGGTCCCAAAAAATTTCTATTTATATTATCTTTATTTTGAATTTCAATTGTTTGTGTTCTCTTTGTTTATAGTTGGCTATATTCTTTATGTTCAGCTTATTTCTATAAAATCATATATTTACTATGTTGTGTATCTAGATCCTTAACACAGTTATTTTTAGCATCCAAACACATCCCCTTGTGAAAATATTAACAACAATTTGGTGATCAACTGAATTTAAATTAGAAAATTAAAGGTTAACTGTATTTAGATAAAGTTGTTACTGATTCAAATTCAAAACCTTAATGATAAACTTTAAGCTAATCAGGAGCCAAGTGATAAAGTGATTGTTGTGACATAAAGGGTCATTCAATAATTCTTTGATGCATGTGTGCTAATTAATTTGATTGGCTGGATGTTTTGCCATTGTACGCCATTGCTGCTGTGACAAGTTGTTGATGGACTAGTGCCCAATCAGCTGCTGGGTTAGCACTAGTCCATCAACAACTTACCACAGCAGCAATGGCTCACAATGGGAAAACATCCAGCCAATCATATTAATTAGTGCACATGCACCAAAGAAGTATTGAATGACCCTTTATGTCACAACAATCACTTTATCACTTGGCTCCTGATTGGCTTAAAGTTTATCATTAAGGTTTTGAATTTGGATCAGTAACAACTTTATCTAAAAACAGTTAACACTATAATTTTCTAAAACCAAATTTAGCTGATCACCAAATTGTTGTTACTATTTTCACAAGGGGCTATGTCAAGCGCCAAAATGATATGGTAATCAAGGAAACAATGTCAACACAAAGCAAACAATACATATTGAGATGAGTGTAATACATATACAAAATGGGTAAAAAGATGGGATAATGTAGTAGATGGGAAAACAAAACAGAATAAACAAAGAGGCAACAGTATCAAAATAATAAAGAATTTATTGGGGCAAAAGCTATAAAAATATATGGAAAGGTTAGTAAAAAAATCAAATGAGAGAACTTGAAAAACTACTCAAAGACCTCAACTTGGCAATTGCCAAAATCAAAGACATTGACTGCAAGGTCAAAGCCAAAGTGAATTCTGCCGTCCTCACTGGGGACAAAATTGACAAGGTGTCCACAAAGGCACTAATGTCAAAAATGCTAGACACCCCAGAGAAGACAATTGAGCGCTTGCTAAATATTCAAAAAACTGTGGTCAAGGGCCTCCAGCTCAAGGCATACAATCTTTCTGCGCCGTCTGTCTGGGTTGATGACCCAGAGATGTATGCCCACCTCAAATCCACCAAGTGTGCCAGGGAAGAGGATACCAAATTGCTGGCGCAATTGCTTGTGTTGAGAATGGCAAAGCTGGCTGAAGCTGCCAGCAAGGAAGAAACCCAAGAAGGTAACCTAAAAAATGATAATTAATAAAAATTCTTAAATACTTACCTTTTTTTTAGAAGATGTTGATGGTGAACTCCGCCGGGTCCTGGTTCCTTTTGTCCCCCCCACCTTCTACTCCAACTACACCACTCATGTGGCCAAAAAGCTTTTCCTGTCCCCCCCTGTCTTGCGGGAGCTTGAAGAAAGGATCCATGGTACATTCCCAATGTCCAGGGAGGCATTGGCTGGGCTTTTGCATGGTGAGGGGGCATCTGAGTTGACAGTTACTGCCTACAAGGATGCCCAACTGGTCCGCCTGGACCCGGTTAACCTCAGTGGAGTTTACTGTGTAAACTCCATTGAGCTTGTTTGGGATGTCCTGGCAACGCTCCCATTCAAGAATATACCAGAGATGGGCTGGGCTCATGCGGCTGCTTGCTTCTGCTTCCCGGTGGTGCATACCATCTCTTACCTGTTGGAGAACTTTGGGTGTGCAGTGTCAAAATTGGCTGTTGCAGACGCAACAGTTGTAAAGAAGACAAAAATCCTCCTGGCAGACTTTGGGCTGGCCTGGAGTGCCAACAAGACGGGGGTCCCTGCAGCTATGGAGCTGACCTTTGCCAAAACCAAGCACAAGAAGAAGATTAGTGCTGTATACAACAAATTGTGCGAGTTTACAGAAGCCTTTGCTGGACAAAGGCTTCACCTTGTTGTTTACCTTGGGTATCTTTTCTTCTTTGGGATGAGCGCCAGTGTAGAGGACCTAGACAGGGTCCTTCTTGGGGTCAACAAGGCCAGGCTCTCACTGGACGGGAAGAAGGTCCCCCCTGGGTATGACTCAGTGGATCACGTCATCCAGGACGCCCTGGTCCGGGCTGGCATCTTTGGGTTTGCAGCCCTGCCAGAAAAGCTGCTCTGCCATTCCCACCTCAACATCCTTCCTTTTGCCAGCAGGCGCGAATACTTTAATAAGGGTGTATCCACTGTCCATGGTGTGGCAGTGAAGGTTGTGCACCACCTCCATTGCGGGGTGGGTACATACCGCCAAACCCATTATAGGTGCACTTAATTTTATCTCTATATCAATAAATATATTTATACTCTACTATATTTTTATATTATAAATAATTTTTCAAATAATATTTTAGCAAACAAGATTTGCAAAATATATTGCAGAAATGGGTTTCAAAAAAGTATAAAATAATATGGTAATAAAATAAATTTCAACCTTACAATTTACGTTTAATTTTTATAAGACTATTTTATATTTATTTGACAAAAGTGATTTAAATATATTTGTGTAATCCAGTATCAAGCGTTTGGGATAACCTCAGATGACATATTAAATAATATATAATAAAATAAAGGAATTACTTACATCTATTGATGGATCTTCTGAATGTGATTGCGGGTGTGGAACCATCTAAATATAAAATGATAATCAATAAATCTTGAATAGTAAATTAGAGAATATAAAAAAAGTTGGACACACTAAGCCTTTAATTGATTGGCTGTTTGGCTAG
This sequence comes from Entomophthora muscae, assembly GCA_014839935.2. Classification (NCBI taxonomy): domain Eukaryota; kingdom Fungi; phylum Entomophthoromycota; class Entomophthoromycetes; order Entomophthorales; family Entomophthoraceae; genus Entomophthora; species Entomophthora muscae. The sequence goes on along the minus strand of QTSX02001562.1, from coordinate 115,328 downwards.
GCACACGGGGATGAACAAATCAGCGTGGCCACAGAATTTGGCCATGGTCTCAGCTGGGAGGGTATGGATCCTGGCCTGCAGCAAATCAAACAGGTCCTCGGTCCCTGTTGGTGTTCCTTGCTTAACAACTCGCTTGAGCCACCCAAAGACTTCCTCAATGGGATTTAGGAAGGGCAAATAGGCAGGGAGGAAGAGAAGGTGAAAATTTGCTGTGGCCAATTGCTGGGGGCCCACTGCAATGCTTGTGTTGATCATTGGGAATTCCTTGAGAATGTCAGCCACTTTATGGAGACCAATGTTGTCCAACACAATCACATTGGTGAAGCCCGGGCTTGTGCGCCTCAGGTGCCCCTGGACCAATCGGAGGAATGACAAGAAGGTATGGCTGTTGTGAGAACCCAATATCATTTGATAAAGCTCAACCCCCTTTGGACCAAGGAGAGCCACCATTGGGTATGCTGTGGCGTGGACTGCAGCACGCCAAGCCATCCTGTCATTGGAGCCTTTGGGGACATACCCATATCCATTGCGCATTGACAAGGCAAATGCTGATTTTTTGATATAATAGAATTTCACTGTCCCCTTGGCTTTGAGGGCAGTGTACGCCTCAGCATAATTTTTCCGGGTCTTGATATTGGCTGGGCTGTTTCTGTTGTAGGGAGATACCCCAAGCTTTTTCCAGGAAAAGTGCATCCCCTTGAGCAGATGGTAGTAAAAGGAAATTGAGGCCTCAACCCCAAAAGCAGACTTGACCATGGCCTGTATATTTGCCAGTTCAAGATGGCAGTCCCAGGTGATCCACTGGCGGATTGCCCATTTGTGCTCCTTGGTGAGCATGGTGGAAACACGCAAGGATTTCTCCGCGGCAAGGACTCAGCCAGTATCAATGAACTTGTTGAAGGTCTTTGAGGCGTACTTGGGATCCACTCCAATAATGGCCGCAGCCGCCTTTTAATCACCCAATTCCCGCATGAGCCAGAGAAGGATGATGTGCTTAATGTCGGGGATGCGCTTGTGAGTGGGCTTTTTAGTGGTGGGAATTGGCTTGTTGGCATTGGGAACAACACAGGGCATAGGTACCTTGGTATAGAAGGCTACAACCTTTTTTAACACCAGCTGTCCCTCATTGGTTTGATAGAACTGGGGCTCCTTGTCATCCTCATGATTGCCATCACTGACATAGGGCTTGTAGCTAGTATCAAGTACAGGCTTCACCTCCTCTAGCATGGCTGACGGGACCGACTCTTGCCGGTACACAACGTCAAACACATACAAAGTAAGTTCTACCTCCTTGTTTCTAACTTTCTTTGTAGTGGTGACCTTGGTTGGCTTCTGGGTCAGCTTTGATACCCAAGAGTTTATACTCTGCACCCTAAAAGCTTGTGCTCCTTGAACCGGCTGTGTCAGTGCAGCTTCACTATGGAACTCTCCTCTCCCGCCTCCTTCCTGAGTAGGCACTTGTGTTGCACTAAGTCTATTCTTTGACCTGCAGGGGCAACCGCGACCGTGGCGCACAACAGGTGCAATGGTAGTCTGTTGCTGTGTTCCTTCCATTTTGAGAATTTAATAAAATATTAAATAAACCTTAATTAAGTTACTCCCTATTTTTAATTTTTTCTTTTATCTGTTTATGGATATTCAAATAATATTTTTTCCCTACCCAATATCTTAATTATAGATTATTTATTTCTTAGTTAGTTGTTTTTGGTTTTACAACACCCATTTTAGAATACTCAAAGAAAAATCCACCCATTTTCCTAGATTTTACTGCCAAATTCAAACACCCAACACAATATTTTTAAAAAAATTGTTTCAGATCTTGTGTCTTATTTTAGATACCTTGGTATCATTCTTGATTACAACCTATTGCACAAACTGATTGAGTGATTTTGTTTACATAGTGAGTTGCTATTGTGTTTTGTTTTTGGATTGAGTTTTGACACACCACGCTTGGGTATATTTTTTCACCAATTCACATAGTAAACATATGTACACCAAAAGTCAACTCACACCATTTTGTTAGTGAATCAATGTATTTTGGATTGTATTTTGAATGGTTTTGCTTTGCATGTGAGCCCTTTGTTGCTGTGTTGACCCATTTTGCCCATTAACGCCAATAAACCCTGTTAACAGAGTGTATATTTTAAACTGAGAGTTGGATTTTGTTTAAATCTGAAATCATTTTGGTTAAATCTGAAGTATTTTTGCTTATTGCCATAGCTTTTAAAACTACTGTACAACTATCTGCCTGCCTACTTTGTCCCCATGACTCCGCTCTTAATCCTGCAACTTGACCGCCCAATGGAACCTACCACCACTGCTGAGACTATGTCCACCCAGCTGTTTGGAGTACTCTATATTACTCTGACAAGATCGGTGGACTCTATGGTGCCCAACTACGGGCCCTGGTCTTTACTCAGGTGATCCTTATCTTACATTATCAAGTTAGCACCCATCCTATGGTGAGCATTACTCACTGGCCCAGTGGTACCCCATCCTGAGTCACCCAATGCCTTTAACTATGCTTGTCTTCTTGAAACAGGCAGTCAAAGCTGGGGAAATTGAGTGTGAGGCATGTGCCCCACTTGGACTCAATTATCTTTGCCATCACCCACTTGTGATTGATTGTTAGATTTAAACCTACAATTGCTGCAAGCAGGAAGTGCTTTGAGGCCTATTTTCTGGGTGGCAGCACTTTGGCTTAGCCACACCCATAAAAATAATCCCTGTGACAGAAAAACAATTTACTGGTCATCCTTCTTCTGCAGATTAAAGGTACTGATTCCAATAATACTGTGGGGTTCCTGGTCACCAGTCCTCAAAATGTGTCCTGGGTCATAGCCAGGGACCGTCTTGGAGGAGTTGTCATTTCCTAGAAGTGATAGGTGGCTTGCTAGAAGTTTATACTTAGCCTGCATGACTGCAAACTCTTCCAGTACTTTCCAATTACTAGGTGGTCATCCCCACCATGCACCTGTACTTCAGAGGGTGCTAGCCCCTCTGTAGGCCTGTACCAGTCCTTCAACAACCTTTCAAACTCATTTCCTATAAACTCCTTTCCCCTATTTGCCATATCAAGATGCCTGGTTAATCTCTCCCACTCCTCCTAGGAAGACTTACTGGTGGTAAATCTTCTACAACTTTTACAAGAGGTAGCTTCCTCCCCTTAACTAGGGTAAAATATATGGGGTAGCTCACTCATAGGGCTTGTATTTTGATTACTGAAAAATTTGGGCAGGGGTTGTAATAGGCTTTTATTCACAGTCAGAAGCAAGATCCCCTTAGAAACCTTCTGATATATTGCCTGGTTATGGGAAACAATATGGGTTTGTCAATACTTGGAGTCCTCCAACAATCTCTTGGACTCCTTGTACTTGGTCTTGGGCTCCTTCACTCCGCTCCAGCTCTGGTTCTTTGCCCTCATCTCTAGCTTCTTTATCTTGGGCTTCTGCAACTTTAACTTGGTCTTCAGCTCCTTCTGTAGTCCTTGTGACCTTTGTAATTGTGACAGATCCAGGAAATTCATGCTTGCTTCTTCATTATCCTGGTCTGACTCTTTTACAGTTTGACAGGGAATCCTTTATGTAAACTTCAATGAGCTTGGATTTCAGGCAAACAATCTTGGCATTAAACTTGTTGCCATCTGGTGATTACTTCCACGTTTTTTGCTTCCCATAGTCTTAGCTGCAGACCATCTTTTTCATTCCATGGTAGTCTTATTTCAGTTAAAAGCCAAAAGCACAAAGCATAAAAAGATTGAGGGGAAAGCTACCATTGTCACACATAAGTATCATTTTTTATTAATTATTATCATGTTTCCATTATATACCAATTAGGGTACATTCAGCTGAAAACCCATCTGGTTCTGGAATCACACCTGGATTTCTATCACATGGTTTATAAAATAACGGCGTCATCCAATCCAGATATTTACCAAAAAGATCTTCACACTCTTAACCTATAAGAATGTGCCATAATACATTCCAGAATCACCTGATCCCTTCTGTGGAAACGTATTGCTTTGGCTTAAAGCATTCCAGACTTCTGGCGCCAAACCCCTGTGGAATATACATATTCCTGATCCAAGCTATCCTTGTTCCAACTGGGAACCAGCTGATCAATCCTGAATGTATAGATACCATTGTCTACATTTAGCCATTTTTTGCATTTAATGGTTTTTCACATTAAAAACCCATTGAAACGCTTTGAAACTTGAACCAGGCGGCGCCACAGCACCTGAAAAATTCACTGGGCAGCGCCTTGGCGCTTTACAAATCAATTAGGCGGCGCTTCTAACCTAATTAATTTTCCAAAACAGTGCTTTTAATCCAAAATTTGGGGGTTTACTTATAGTTACCCTTAACCAAACTTCTTGACACAGTCAAGGCAATTAAACAATATAATTAAATCCTCATTAATTATATTCTCAGCATATATTAATTAACTTTCCCAGTTAATCAATCTGTTTGAAGACAACAAGTCTTTACTTGACACAGTCAAGTACATTTTAGCCCTATGATTAAATCCCCATTAATCATGTTCCAGGGTATATATATTAATTAAACTTCTCAGTTAATCAATCAGCTTGAGACACCTAGTCTCATAATCTGAACTGTTCATATTATTCATTTTGGCCCTCAATTAGTACAGCCTAATTGATTCCTGGGTATCAATTAACCTCCATGGTTAATTAGAAGGTTTGAGACATCTAGTCTCATAATCTGAAGTGTTCATATTATTCATTTTGGCCCTCAATTAGTACAGCCTAATTGATTCCTGGGTAATCTATTACTACGCTGTAAAATCTCTCCAAGTCCAATTCTATTGTTTTTAATTTCAACCTATGAAATTCATCACAATTCAATCTTTTTGTGAGACCACAGCCCAATGTTACTGTAGTACGGACACAGTAATCCACTTTATCCAGTCCCTGAAAAGCCCCAGATAGCTTCACCTTTTATATCTCCTTGTTTCAGACCAAATTCTCTCTTGGAGCTCTGGTTTTCCAAAGCTTAAACTATCCATTTTTTACTATATATAATATATTAAACCTTTTAACTTACTTTAGCCAATAAAAGCCCTGAATTTTCTGCTTCTGCACCTCATTTTTTAGGCTTTAACTCTTAAGTTAAAGCCCTCAAAACACTGGTCAAATAAACTCTGACTTGAAGCCAATCAAATGCCTCAATTCAATAGTTTTGACAAACAGTTCACCCAAATAACTTGCTCTTGACTATGGTTTGAACCCAAAGCTGTCTTGCTCTGGATAAATAACTGCTCCATGTTTCAAACGCTTTTGCTGCAATTCCCGTCATGTTTCTCCAGCAAATCTCAAGCGCTTTTGCCTATGTTTTACATAGGGTATTTTCAAACCCTTGATTTTTCAATGTTTTTCCAAGTTTACCTTCATTTTCTTTAACATTTCACAGCTTCAAACTCGCCCGTTGCTTGCCTTTTGCCTCTCCTAGTTGTTCTTGGCAAAATTTGATCATGTGTCTTTACAGTTTCTCTGTTATGTTTTTGGCCTCTTTCCATCTTCTTTCCACTCAATCAAACCTTTAATAAATTACAGTTTTAACACTGTAAGTAATTTATTTTCCTCTTTCTTTTTAAAATCATATTATAACTAATATAATCTTCATATCATATTATTGGCAGCATTAAATCATTATTCAACTGCTTCTTGTAATTTTCTTTCTCAAGAATCCAAAACCAGCATTTTAGGTCCAGTATTTAGTCCAGCTAGTCCTTCCAAGCCATCTTCAAGTTTCTCAGCTAGTCCTGAACTATCATCTCCTGGTCCTTCATCTTAGCTAGCAATCAGTCCATCTCAGTCATCAAACAGCTCATTTCAGTCTCCAAGCAGCTTAAACCAGTCCTTTGGCTACTCCTACATACTGATCTTTTGGTCCTTTAGCCATTCCTGAATCATGATCAGCTACTCCTGCATCATGAGCCTCTAGTCTTCCAACTGATACTGCATCATGATCATCTACTCCTGCATCATGATCTCAACATGAACTAGCTGGTTTTCAAACTTCAACATGAACCAAAAGTCCCTCAACTAGTCTTCACTGTGATCATACAGTCCTTCTTACTAGTCTTCACTGATGATCTCACACTATGAGCCACCTTGGTCCTAAATCTCAGTCCCTGTTACCAAAACCTGTAGACCCAGGCATGAGTCTACATTGTTATTGGTGTTTGACTGGTCCCTTGCAAGTGGCAACGTCTTAGGCCATCCAACCATAGATCAATAAATCCTATGCAGTTATCTTTACTCACCCAGATGATTAAGTCTGAGCTTTCAGTTGCAAAGTAATCAGCTTTACTTACCAGAGGCCTAATCACACCAAGTTCTGAAGATGCTTCCCCAAGAAAACCTTCTTAGTGACACCTCTGAGCAAATCTATGCCCTAAAATGCTTACTTTGGGATATTTCTAAAGCTCCCATAGGGACATAAACAAGGACACCCTATCAGTCTGTTAGTTAGAGTACTTGCTCACAGACCTCCTTTAAGTGTATCAGGATACATAGAGCTCTCAAAGCTCCTCCCCTCCCTGGCAGCCTGTGTTACCCGCCAGGGGTCCAAAAACTTACAGCCCTGGTAGCCAAGTTACCTATCATGCTGGCACACTTTCCTATCCTGGCAGCCCACATTACCTGCCAGGGTCTAAACCTCTTTCAGCCTGAGTAGCAAACAAAACCCATCAGGCTGGATCACTCCCCACCCCAAGCAGTTAAAGTTCCCTGCTGAGCTATCTCATTATTCACCCCCAAGCAGCCACAGTTCCCTGCTGGGTGAGGACCTCTAGCCCACAGCAGCCAATATCTCCTTCCAGGTGGAGACAACATTTGCTTCTAGTAGTTTTTATCCACCTAATATTCAGGCCTTACCTTCCCTAGTAGCCATTATTCCCTACTATGCCTATATCTGCAACAAACCAACAACACACTGTCAATCTTTAGCATAACATCTTTATTTGAAGCCTAATCAACCCTTGTCTGCAAAACTGCTTCCATGTGGACCATCATGAAATACCTTTATCACAAAAATTATATAGCTCAATTTCTCCATTTATAACAACCATCTGGGTTTATCCTAACTGCATGATATATTAGTTTAAACCCAGTTAAGATATACAAGAATGATTTTGTTCAGAATGAATCAGTTCAGACACATAGTGATTCTCAACTTTTTCTGACAGAAATAGAAGCTAATTCCATGAGAAATGTGCACTTATTGGCAAAAGTGTCCAGACACACAACAAAATACGTAAACCAAGAGAAGATGTGTTATGATTCAGAAACTATTTTCCCAACTACTGAAATAAGCTGATCTCAGCCACAAAGCAATGCTGCTATGTTTACTATGGCTCTCAAGAACAGAGTAAACTCAGTCGCTAAAGCAAAAAGCTTGATCCAACAGTGAGCCCCCATAGTAACTGAAAAGACAACAAAAATATCAAATATCAATATCAAACCAAATTAATGAATCTATAATACTGTGACCAGCCCATCCTAATTAAGATATATGTTCTGGATCATAAAACAGAAATGTGATATTCTGAGTGTAATTTTCTGAAAGAAAATGATCAAATGTATCAATACGTTCATCTAAAAGCACACCTTCACAGCCAGAAAGAATGGTATAAAAGCTTTAAAACCTAATGTGGGATAATTGGTTGGGACTACAAGATATAGGGCTACCATATATAGAAAAATAAAGGTTATGTTAAATAAGTTATACAGTAAATGTAATTTAGCTCTATTTTTCATTTCTATTCTATACTAAAATGAATGCATCACAACAACAGAGTCAAGGAGCCAAAGGAGTACACCGCAGCGTGAAAACCCTTGTGGGTCAAAGAACAGAATGGCCTTAGCCCAGGAAGTGAAAGGTGGGAGTAGCTCTGAGCCATAGAGTGAAACCTAAGCCAAACAGATGCCGCAAAAACCCAGGGCATCTAGACTGAAAGAGCAGTTAGTATTAACCCCAGAGTTTTACAGGGATCCAACCAGTGGGGGGTTCCTGAGAACTTGTGGGCAGACGGCCCAAGGGCCCAGCAGGGAGAGCCCACCACAAGATTGGGGCTAAATTTACAATATAAGATAACAATTTTCCAAGGACTGCCCAAGGTCCGCTTACAGGCACCATATAATTAATCAGTCCAGTGAGGATGATATACATCACCCCAAATATCTGGGTGAAAGTGGATTCATTAGTGGCAACAGATTATTGCGGGCAGTTGAGCTGCAGGGTGAGGGGCGGTGTCATTGGAACCAAATATGCGGGCAGGAAATTATACTTGTTGCGGAATAGCAGAGAGGGCTGGATAATTTTGGTGCCTTCTCTGTAAAGGACTTCCGTCTCTCTAGTTCTAGCTTCAGGGTTGTAAATTAGGATTTCCTCTAGAGTAAACTCTGAATATGCTGGGTTAGGTGGGTACTCAGTGAAATGTACTGGGCTAAAGGGAGCTCCTGGTGGACGGTAAAGGTCAGGCGGCTGGTCCGTGGTTTCTTGGGGTAGGTGAGCGTGGGGTGCAGAACCGCGAGATGTAGGCTGTAAATGAAGTAGAACTAATAACAAATAAGGTATTCTCTGGTTGAACCAAAGTTTCATGTCACTTTATTGCAAGAATGGCAATGGGCATCTTCCTGGCAGCCCAGGGTATAAGTATGCCCATTTGTCATGGTAAAACTTTCACAAATTCCCTTGGCCCGGGTTTTCCCATTTACCAGGTTTTCCCAGTCCTTGGTGGCATCCATTGCGGGGGTTATTCCATTGGCTGGCTTGAACTGAGAATTTTTGAATTCCCTAGTTGGGTTGTGGGGTTGGTTGTCTCTGGGTGGCCTGTGTTCTATGGGAAGTTCCTATGTTTCCCCTTCCGTGTAGGCCCGAGTTATTTCAGGATCTATGGCTGGACCCGCCTGCTGATTGGTCTAGTTAACAGGAACATTTAGCATGGGAAGTGTTGATGTAGGTGAATTTGATTCATCAAGCTTCAAAGGATTTTCTAAAGTCAAATCCTGCTCTGGTTTGAGCCCAAAAAACTGCGGGCAGCCAGGAAGCTGGCCCTGTGGGCTGGCGGCCCGCAGGGTGTCAGGGTTTGAATCCTGTAGTTGAGGCTTTTCAATAAGCATATTTGATAGGAGTTTGTCACTTGTGACAGAGTTCCCAAGCTGTCTAAAAAGGAACCAATGTGAGAATTGGGGAGAAAATTAGCAAGGAAATATAAACTTGCTCTCAACCATAAATAAATCCATGGTTTCAGCAACAACTAAAGGGTTTCCACCAAAAATTTCAAGGAGGTGTCAAGTTTATACTTCTAGGAAGTATAATAAACAAAATAAAGGGGAAGATTAAGAAGAGAGTGATACTTTATTGTATATGAATATAGTATAATAAATAGTATCATGATAAGCCACATGCCGTCCATGTATGTCATGGGGTGGGGCTTATCTAAGTAATGTTCCTCTTGGGTCACAAGGCTTATTCAAGTTGTGTTCCATTTAGGGTCTGGATTGGGTGATCCCTGTCATAGATGGTTGACTGATAATGGTGCCACCAGTTTACTGGCTGGCCAGTGAACCATTTGGTGAGCCATTTGGTGATCTACTCAGGGTGTTAATTCCCCAAGAGGGAGTAATCAAAGATATTGCAAAATCTCCCCTGGGGTGCTGGAAGGCAGAGCCTTGGGAATTTTCTTAAGAGTTTTGGGGATGCGTGCTTGGTATTGATCCGGTTTGGCATCAGGAACAGGGAGTCTGGAGTTTTGTTGGGCTGTTCTTGCTTTGCACAGGAAGAGTCAGTTGTGGTGCATAAGTTTCAGTTCAGTCTGAGCTCCAATTCCTTTGATGAGGTAGGTTTTATTGGGCTTGACTTCCATGACAATGCCTGGTCCACACAATCCTGGATCCAATTTGTGTTGGTTGTGGTTGACAACCCAGATTTTGTCCCCGACTTGGAATCTCTCTTGTTACAATGGGATTGCTTCCCTTTTGACCCTGTGGCGTTCCATTTCCTTTTGGTCTTTTCTGTCTCATAATATGTTGGGGTACCTGTCATATGGCACCTTTTTGGGCAGATGTAATTGTGGTCCTGCAGATGTAGTAATGAGAGCGGGCTTTTTTCCATAGACAAGCTCATAAGGGCTTTTGTCTGTATTGTGGTTAACTCGTGTTCTACAGACCATGAGCGCTGTTGGGAGCATGTCAACCCAGGCCTTTGTATTGTTAACAGATAACTTACTGAGGGCTTCTACAAGTGTGCTGTTTAGTTGTTATACTTGTCCATTTTATTGAGGATGATATGGGCTGGCTGTGATGTGGTTTATCCCATTTTTGGCAAGGTAAATGTTGATGTCAATGGCTTTAAGTTTGGTGCCTCCATCTGTGATCAGGAGGTCAGGCTTCACAAATTTGGCTATGATTTCTTTTCCAATAAATTGTCTCACATTGTTGCCTTTGTGCTCTTTGGTGGCTTGTGCCACAGGCCATCTGATTGCATAGTCAATAGCTGTAATGATGTATTTCTTGCCCTTGTTTTTGCCAGGCATTGGTCCCACAATATCCAGTGACTATACTTTTAAGGGCTGTGTGATGGATACAGTTACTACTGACTTGGATGGTGCTTTGGTTTGGGCGTACTTCTCACAGACTTCACATTGTTCCAGTACCTCTCTGATATCATCTAGCATGTTGGTCCACCAGTAGCGTGTCTTGAGGTATTCATGCAAGTTTCTGCTGCAGGTGTGTCCCAGGTCTCTGTGATATTGGAGGATTGTGTCAATCTTTTGTGTTGACAGGACGTAGGGTACAGTGTCACCATTTGGAAGTATTTGGTGTAGTGTACCATATACGTTTTTAAACAGATTTTTGTTCTTGAGGACCTTCTCTTGGATGTCCACTGGTGTGCCAGGTAGGAACCCTTCCTGGAGATTCCCCATTATTAACATGGGCCAGTCGGGGTTGCCATCAGCGCAGAGGACATGTTTGCTGTATAGCCTTGACAGGGCATCTGCAGTAACCATTTTATTGCCTGGCTTATATTTGATTTGCATGGGGTATCTCTGTATGAGGTTCATCCATTTGGCTTTTCTCCTTGACAAGTGTTGTTGTGTTTTGAAGAATATCAGTGACTTGTGGTCGGTGAGTACCTTGAATGTTTGGGCTCCTTCCAGATAGCATTGCCACTTCATGAGGCAGTTTATGATGGCTACCAACTCCTTGTTGTGTATGGAATATCTTTGCTCACTGTCAGATAACTTCCTTGATTCATATGCCACAGGGAGGAAGTCCTTTTCTGCTATTTAGATACAAAGTACTCCTCCTATGGCATAGTCAGAAGCATCAGTTTCTAGATAATAGATTCCCTCACAATTTGGGTATTGGAGGATAGGGGAGGTGACCATGTGTTCCTTCAGTTGGAGGAAGTGTTGATCACGTAGCAGTGTCCAGAAAAACTTGGTTGTTTTGCCTGTGATGGCAGACAGGGGGGCTGTTAGTGCATCCCAATCAGGGATGAACCTTCTTATGTAGACTATCATTCCAAGGAAGGTGTGGAGTTCAAACTTATTTCTTGGAGCTGGCATCTCTGTTATGGCGTGTATCTTGTCTGGGTCTGGTTTTATTTTGTCCTTGCTGATAATGTGACCAAGGAATGGAAGTTCTGTTGAGAAGAATTTGCACTTTGACAGTTTTGCAACCAATCAATTCTCTTCAAGGGTGCAGAGGACCAGGTGAACGTCTTCCCAGTGTTGCTCCAGGTTGGGACTGTAAATGATAATGTTGTCCAGGTAGATAATTGCTTGCTTCCCAATGTGTTCCTTGAAAACTTTGTTCATGAAGGTCACAAAGGTACTGGGAGCATTTGTCATGCCAAAGTTGAGAACAATACATTCAAAGGATCTGTATTTAGTTCTAAATGTGGTCTTTGGAATGTCTTCAGGTTTCACACAAATTTGATGTTTTCCTGCTTTCAAATCAATTTTTGTAAAGATTTGGGACCTCCCAGGGCGTCAACAAGGTTGTCAATTAGGGGCAGGGGATACCTGTTCTTAATTTTGACCTTGTTGAGCGCTCTATAGTCAGTGACCAGGCAGAGTCCTCCATCTTTCTTTGCCACAAAGAAGACAGCAGCACCAAAAGGTGACTTTGATGATTGTATGAGTCCTTTTTTGAGTGCTTTGTCAAGGTAAGCTTTTAGGGCATTGTCTTCTTGTGGTGTGAGGCGGTAGATAGGCCGTGCTTTAGGTACACTCCCTTTGAGGTTAATTTTGTGTTGTATGCTGCGGTCAGGAGGTAGTCCTGGTAGTGTTTCTTGGAAGACAGCGGGGAACTTGTTAACTAGCTGGTCTTGGATGTGGTCTTTTTCATGCTGAGTCTCCGTATTTTTAAAGTGGATGACCTTGTATGTGCAGGTACTCTAATTGATTTTGCTATGGTTGGTTTCCTCTTCTGTTTCCATGATTTTTACAATTACATGGTCCCTCATAAGTGTATCAATGTGGGTTGGGTAAACATGGTGATGTACCTCTCCTTGTTGTATGGTGAGGATAGCACTATCCCAGTCAATGTGAGGTTTGGTCTTTCTCATCCAGTCCAGGCCAAGTATAACATCATACTTGGGGATTGGTAGGATTAGGCCACTGAGTGTGGTTTGCACGTTTCCAATTTGGGCGCAGAAAGGTTTTACCTCTTGAGTGACTGGTGTGCTTCTGTTATCCGCCATGATGACTCTCCTGATACTGTTTTGGGTGGTAGGTAGTTTCATGAGGTCAGAAAATTTCTTGTCTACTAGGGATTGGTCTGCTCCAGTGTTGCATAGTGTGGTGCCCTGATATCTGCAAAAACAGAAATGATAAGTGAGGAGTTTATTTCCGGTTTGGGCATAAAATAGTAGAGGGTTGCTGGAGGGTACTTGGATCATGGTGATTGAATCCACATCCTGGTCCCTGTACAAGTCTTGTAAGTTGAGGGAGGGAGCTCACCTAAGAACTCCCCTGAGCTTTTCCCTCCTTGTTGGTATCTTTGGTGCTTGCCTGGTTGGCTTGTGCAGTGTGATTCCCAGTTTGAGGATGGGTGTTGTTGGCTTGGTTGTTCTGCTTATTGGTTTGAGGATCTTTCTTGGCTGAAGGACTCTCTTTGCGCTTGTTGGTTGCATATGGGTTGTCAGATTTTTGCGCTGTGTGTTTCCCTTCCAAGAATATGTCTTCAAGGTTCTTGCAGCAGGTCATGTCAAACTGACGTCTAATGTGTGTGAGAAGGCCATTGTAGAAGTCAAAGTGTGACCCAGGTTCATCAAAGTTGATGGTGTTGGGTGCGCAGTCATGTAGGTCTTTATATGCAGCAATGTACTCCTCAATTGTTCCAGTCATCCTAAAGGTTTGAAGTTATGTCATGATTACTACGTCAGAATCCTTCATGGAGAACTTTTTGAGGAATGCGCTCTTGAATAGCTCCCAGTTTTTCTTCTGATTGGGGTGTTGGGCTAGCCATCCACTTACAAAATGTGATGTGGTTCCTGTAACGCAAAGGGAAATCTCAATGACCCAGAGTCTTTGGGGGTAGTCCACTTTCTCAAACTTGCTTTGTGTACTGTTGATCCAAAGAGAGGCGTTTTCCTGGCGTAGTCCCACAAAGGCGCCAATTTCAGCTGTACACAAGCGCTGGAATACAATATTGGGTATCTCAGGATGCTGTGGTCCTGTTGTGGTTGGTGCTGTGGGTAACAATCTGCGGGCTTTGAGAGCATTGTGTGAGAGAGGGGGGCTAAACTAACTAAGTTTGGTTCCCATCCTGGAGGGAGGATCCACCAGGACGCCATCCAGTACAGGACTGGCATGGCCGCTCAAAGGGGTGTCCATAGGGAGGACGCGGCAGACACCCAGGGAAAGTAGGAGTCCAAACCCATCAAAACCATTCCACTAAGCAACCAGGATGCTCATTTGGGAGTGAGCTCTGGGGTGCCCAAGCCTTCTTCTGAAACCAGGACAAGTGGGTCCTCAGAGGGGAGGAGTGTAGGGTAGGCCAGACTGGGGGGAGTAGCGGAGGCTGTCTTGACAGCAGGGAACTTTAGGTCATTGCAGGTTAAACTCCTCACCATGTTCTCACTGGTGGCGTATATGTCCTGAGTGTGTGCAGGGATATCCTCAAAAATATTCAAGAGCTGGTCAGGATTGGTGCCAACATTTAGGAAGGAATTGGAGATATGACCCCAAAGGTCTGGAGAAGTAGACCGGATCATTACCAGGGCTAGTGCCAAGGTAAAAACCACATATTTTATCATAGGCACTAACATTGGAGTCTGAGGTTGAACCACAACAAAATTACAGATAGTTCTGCAAATTCTATAGTAAAATTCAAACCAGGGGACTCTTTGGCACTTGGAATAGGTAGAAACAGCAACTGTGGACCAAAGGACTTGAAAGGGTTTTGGAAAGCTTTATTAAAGCGTATAACAAAACTTGTTTAAAGCAGATATAAAGTTGGAGCGCAAGCAAAAGCAAAACAAGAACAAAATCAAACTTAAAATAGGTAATTATATTAAAATCACTACTAATTTCTAAAATCAAGTTGTTTACTTCAAAGCAAAAGGGGTAAGCCTTAATCTTGACGCTAACAACACAGATAGGGGCTTTGGAAAGTGCTGAACGGGCCCAAAAGTGAAAGGAAAGGTAAGGAAAAGGAAACCTTTACTAATAATCTTAGAGAAATCAAAAGGGTCAACAACAGACCCAAAGAAACCACTTAAGTTTGAAAGAAAATCATAAACTTTATTTTTTAATAATGAACAAGCAGGGGACCAAAAGTCCCCTGTCTTGCTTTAAGGGACAGGCTTCAAATTTGAAAGGTCACCTGACCCAGGAAATGGGTCTGATTGGTCAGAAGAGAAATTTTGCAAGGGCTTATCCATTTAGTTGGAGGGTTTTGCAACAATTTCCGGCTTCAACTCTGATTGGCTGGAATTACTGGAGTGATTTAAATTAGCATTTAATCCAGTTGGATTGGAATTTGATGGTTTAGCAGTAGCGCGACCTGGTTGTTTGGACTTAATTTTAAATGTGATTGAGCCCAAGCCAGAAGATAGTCCAAATTAATTAGGGATTCCTCCCAAGTGGGGACAGAATCCAAAGCACCATTATTTACCACTTGGGAAGGGTATGCCAACACAAATCTCTCATCAATTGTGTGGGCTAAATCTTCAAGGGAATTGAGGGGGCTTGGCCAACTTCTGAGCAGATTTTTTTGTGTGACACAGGAAGATTGTCCTATCCAGGGCTAAAGGGGGAAGTGACTTTACATATTGTATTGTTCAACAGATACAAGGACATATTCATAGATAATGAGGCCTGAGGGAATGTCTTGTTCTTTTTTGTAGTCTCTCCAGCTGTTAGGGAGTACCATTGCTTGGGTCCTTTTCTTAGGAGGAATTTTTCCTTTGAGTTGAGTAGGTATGAATAGCCTACCTGTGCTACCACTGTCAATTTTATACTTCTGGCAAGTATAATAAATGAGATAAGGGGAAGATTTAAATAGAGAATGATACTTTATTGGATATGAATATAGGATAATAAATAATATCATGATAAGCCACATGCCGTCCATGCATGTCATGGGGCTTATCTAAGTAATGTTCCTCTTGGGTTGCAAGGCTTATTCAAGTTATGTTCCATTTAGGATCTGGATTGGGTGATCCCTGTCATAGATGGTTGACTGATAATGGTGCCACCAGTTTACTGGCTGGCCAGTGAACCATTCAGTGAGCCATTCAGTGATCTACTCGGTGTGTTAATTTCCCAAGAGGGAGTAATCAAAGATGTTATAATAGAGGCCGAAGGGGGGAAGAAATCAACTGAACCCCAAAAAGCAAAAGAAAATCCCAAATGTCCAGAACTACTAACAAATTTCAACCTTTATTAGGTTAGAGAGTGATAAAGCAAGGTCCTTTACAATGCTTGCATTCATTTAAAGGGAGGAGATGAGATTTGGGTGAGGGGTTGAATGTCAAAACCAATCAACCAATGTTATGAGGGAATATGAATGTGTTTCTTGAGGTAAGAAAGATCTGGACAAATCCAAATGGACAGAATCAAAGAAAAACTGACTCAACTAAAATTGAGAAACCTGACTTGGATGCAGTTACCACTGCTCCCGGCCGCTCTTGCACATGATATTTAACCAGGGTTGTCTCTTGGGTGGGTTAGGTGGGCCATCTTTAGAGTAAGCCCACCAGTAATAGTGTGATGACTTTTCTTGGGCTTTTTTGGTAAACTTTTGGATAAGTATCCAGGTGCAAATTGGCAGAGATCCCCAAGCATTTGGTGAGGATTGAAGTGGAGGCCCAAGGGGGAGGTGTAGCTTTAAATTGATGGTATCTGTAAGCTGAAAAATACCAAACACAAGGAGGCCACTTCATCAAGATGTACCCAAAAGGCTTTAAGCAGCATAATTTTTAGCAAACTACCTCAGTAGTTTGATATTTTCAATCCAATAGAATATTTTTCCTGGTGATTCATTTATTTCAATACCTGCCCATATGGTTTGTAATAGCAAGCTTGTTAGACTTGACATCCTTGTCACTCCAGAATCTTAGAAACCTTCCCTCCCCTGCTGAAATTATTTCTGGAATTTGTGAAATTGGGTGTGAACCCATCTATGCTGCTGCCTCCTTGGCTGTGAGTCAGATCAAAGCCTTTCTCTTGTACCTGTGTATTGTGATATGTTGTACTTTGCCATATTCTCTTTTTAAATGCTAACATCTCCAAGTAGATACACACTGTCTCCTCCTCATTGGTAATGACATCCTAGTTTGGGTGTATATTCTCTATTTGATCAACTATGATGAGCTATCACTCTACTTCACTGTGACAAAATATGTTCAATTTCTCTAGGATTTGTGTTCTATTTTTGAGAAACTTTAAAGTTGAAAATGGTTTTTATATAAATGTATAAGGTAAATTTCCATAATACCCTTATATTTAATAGAATTGGGGTTGCTTGATGGCAATATCTTAAAAACCAAAAGTAGCCAAATTTTTAACAGTGAAAGGGGTATTTTCTGATTATACTGTTTTTAAAATAGCTGCAACTAAATCTTTGCATGGATCGATTTAAAATAATGTAAACTGTTTAGCTTGTATTACTTTTGTTGAGCAACTTTTTTAATTTTAAAAATTAAGATCAACAGACTTATCTTCATTGCCATTATTATCAAGCCAATAATCCGAACCTTTTTGAGCACGTGCTTCAGGCTTACATATACAGGAGCGATATTCGTTTAAGAAGCAGGGATAAGAGTCAAGTATGATCCATCAAACTTTGAAACTGGATTATTGTTTTAAGAATTGTGAGCTTTATAGCATCGTCAACTGGCAGGCTAAACCTTGCATGGATAGTTTGGGTTTGGCTGGGAATTTATGGGCTGAGTGACGTAATGTCCAATCAGCTCTCTTTTTTTATTCATCCAAAACCAACTCTTGGGGTTGCAAAGTAGAGTGGGGGATGTACTCGTGGTTAGATCCAAGCCATGGGAAATCCAGGTTGTTAAATGCGTGTGGGGAAATCAAAAGGGATGAGACGTTAATAGGGGCGTTTGTTGGACAGTTACAATTTGTAAAGGGGAATGGCGCATGTTTAGGATCTAAAACATGGGGTAAAGGGACTAATGTCCAAACAGAAAAAGTAAAGGGGATGTATTTGTTTAGGAATACGTTGGGAATTAATTTCTATTGTGGGGTGGACTAAAACTCTTCCATTTGGATGATAAAGGTGTTACAACGGAGGCAGATTGAGATTGACTCTGGAAGAGCCTCAGATTGAGATTGGTAGACGCACTTGCCGGTCCGCTTTAGCTGGCTATACTCAACCCGCAAGTCACAGCAAGTCATACATCTTTCGACCACTTCAGGAGCGTTGACCATGTTGATATGGTTGAGGGAGCCGACTGAACGGAGGTAAGTCAAGGGGTAGCTAGTCTTCTTCTGAGTTGTAAGGGAGGAATTAACTTTACGGAGAGTATTCACACTTTGTGAGGCGTTATGAAAAGGAGCTATCCTTCTGAGCCTAGGCCTGGACTGGTCTTCTGTAAAGGAGCCCGCGACATCCTCAAGACATAAGTGAGTGGTGGCTGTAGAGTCGGGAGGGGTCAGAGACTGTTCGTCGTCTGACGAAGCGTCTCGGTTAAGGCTTCTAAGACTCATCGTACTTCGCATACTTCTAATAATCCTATGCTCGCCTAGTACTGACATTTCATTCTTCTGTTGCTTGGTTATGCAGGCAGGTAGACTCCAACCCTGGCCCATATACCCCTGGTGTAGCCCTTTATTAATTTATATCAAGCCACTAATAAGCTTGATCTAATCCCCCGTCAAGCGCCAGATGATTTCATTCAAAGTATAAATTCTCATTCTAAAGCATCCAAACATTCTCAATCACGATTCTGCCTCACTGGATAGACATCCTTTTAGGTTACAGATGAAATCCGTTAATTAAAATAGCCATTTGAACTTTTATTTATAAACCATTATTCTACTTGTTAGCCTCCCAAGCGACAACTGTTGCTGAAAGTCCGTTTTATTTTAGAGTTTATATCTCGGCTAAAATGCCCAACATCAAGCAGTTTCTCCATTCAAGGATGATATCATCTTCGGCTGATCTTTGTGGCGCGGGGTGAATTTAAGCCATCGAAAGCGCAACCAACTTTCCATTCGGGTGGCGGCGAAAACTAGGCCCCTACTTCTTCACATTTCAAAAGCGATATCCGTTTAGAAATTATTTTGATCCGGTTAAAAAGCTAAGCCAAACGAAATCCCCGCCCAGGAGATAGTCCGTTATCCCTTCAGCCCCTCGGAACTATCTGAACCATTCAGCGCCAAGCCAGGCCATGATTAGATTGATTTTAATTCACATTCTTTAATTCAACCCCCAACCCGCCTTTTAATATTCCAGCGATATCAAAGCCATAATCCCACTCGGGCGCCTATTCGTCAATTGCAATATACAACCCGTTTAGACATCTCATTGGTTAATATCAAACCACCCATCAACCCAACTAAAGGCTTAAAATAACATCCTAAGGAAAAGTCCAAAATCTATTAAAAGATGGTGTCTCACATTTTAGCCCATTCACAAGCTGTCACATGAGAAAATATGTAGCTGAAAAGGTACAAAAAATGAACCATGGTACCCCCTGACTTTTAATATAACCGCACCCAAAGCAACTATTTGTCAGTGTGGGTACTACTTAGGGCTGGGACAGGTACTAAAATCTACACAATTGGTTTTGTGACTTTGTCAGTTGAGCAAAATTCATTTTGTGACCTTCATGTCACATTACAATTCATGCAGATTTATTTTGTGTTTTTAGAGAGCAGTACACAATTTCAACTGCCATATTTTGTGCCCTGCTCCAAAAGTCACAAAACAAATCTGCATGAATTGTGATGTGACCAAGCACAATCTCATGTGGTTTTGTGTTGTGTCCAATCATAAGTATGCAAGCTATTCCTTTCAATTGAAGTAGATATTTATAAATATTTTGATAGTGTTTTAATGTAATTATCTAAAGCAAACTGTGGTATGATCAGATCTATCATTGTGAGGTAATGGCAGGTAAAGCTTTAATAAATTTGATTTAAAAAATAAAGCCCCACAACTGAACTTGCTCTAATTTTACATCCTGTGCCTTGCACAAAATGACACCATCTGTTTCACCCTTGAGAACCATTCTAATTTTACACCCTGTGCTCCTTCATAAAATAAATCATCAGTTTCATATTTGAAAACCACCCTCCTTTTATATTTTGTGACCTACTCCAAAAGTTGCAACACAAAATCACATGGATTGTTTTGTGAACCAATCCAAAACATCCAAAAAAGGGGTTTGTGACACTGTGTTTGCGCAATTGCTGTTCCCATCCCTACCCTAAGCTGAACTAAGTCCGGTTCAGTATTTGAAGGGGGAAGACAGCAGTACAAAGGGAATGGACAGAGATTTGGGATAATGTCATAACTGTGCTGTTTTAGCAGGTTATAAGGGGGAAAATAATTGGAAACTAGATAATATTCTTTATTGAGAGATAACTATTATATAGTTGTTGTGAATCATGGATATCAGGATCATGATTGTGTTGATCACTTGGTTAGATGGTTAGGGGGCGGCTTGATCCTGATAATGAGTCAAGCGCTAAATTGAGACATTTATCATATGGGATCATTGTTTGCTCATGTTGCTATTTCTGGGAATTCAAGTTGACTTCTGCATTTGGCTATGGGTCACTGGGAAGTCGGATTGCAGGTCACAAACCTACTTGGTCAAAACCTTTCCAGGGGGTTGACCCCATTGTTTTGACACCTTATTCCAGCTGAGAGTCAGCCTCCCCTGATGGGAGGTCTGCTGGGAGGTTGTCAGGAGCCCAGGTGCCATACTGGATTAACTGCTGTTCTGTGGCGGGTAAGACGGTCTCACTTTGTTTCTGTATTGCTTTGCAGGGTCTCAGGCAATCATGGTGGAGTACCTTGTCTTGTTTAAGTTTCCCGAGTCCTTGCACAAGGTAAGTGTTATTTTTGTTTACCTTTAAGATGATCTCTGGGCCTACTTTCTTGGGTTGTAGTTTACTTTTCTCAATGTTCATGACCCAAACTTTGTCACCAACCTCATGTCTGTTTTGGATGGGGACAAAGATCTTTTGTAGACGTTTTTTTCTCTTTCTGTTTGATTGCTATTGGCCTCTATGACCTGGGGATCTGAGCAGGGGGACCTTGATTGGAATTTCCAGCTTGGGTCCTGACAATGCTTGGATGATATTGGGCTGTGTGCCATATACTACCTCAAAAGGGCTTTTCCCAGTGGATCTGTTCACACGAATCTGGCATAAAAGTAGTGCAGTTGGTAGCTGCTTATACCAGTCCTCAGGTCTTCTGGCGGTGAGCTTGTCCAAGGCTTACACAAGGCTGCCATTATACTGTTCCACACGTCCATTGGCCTGAGGATGATAAGGTGTTGTCACTGTGTGCTTGACCCCATTCTTGGTGAGGTATATATTGGTATCTTCAGAGGTCAATTCTTTGCCTTCATTGGTTATCAGGAGTTCTGGCTTTCCAAACTTGCTGATGATTTTCTTCCCTATGAATTGCTGCATGTTGTTGCCAGTATGTGTTTTTACTGCTTGTGCCACTGGCCATTGTGTGGAAAAGTCTATTATGGTAATGATGTACTTCATCTCATTATGCTTTCCTGGCATGGGGCCCAAAATGTCTAGGGCCCACACCTTGAAGGGCAGTTGCATGCAAATAGGTAGTACTGACTTAGGTGGGGGTTTTCTTTTTGCAAATTTCTCACACACTTTGCATTGGTCCAAGACTTCCTGAACGTCTTGGTACAGGGTTGGCCACCATGCTTTGTGCTTAAGGAATTTGTAGAGGTTGTAACTTTTTGTGTGCCCTAAGTCTCTATGGTAATGTAGGATGGTGTCAACTTGCTGATGTATGAGAACATAAGGGATGGTGGTTCCATCAGACATTTTTCAATGTAAGGTTCCATACACGTCTGCAAATAAGTGCTTGTTCTTAATGACTGTTTCCTTTGTTATGTCTGTAGTGCCAGGGGGAAGCCTTTGTCCTTTGTCAAAAGTACCAAGAGGGGCCAGTCTGGGTCAAGCCCATTATCTCCTCTTGTGGCTTGGACGTACAGGCATGAGAGTGCGTCCACTATGGCAAGTTCTGGCCCAGGCTTGTATTGTATGAGCATATTGAATCTCTCCAAGTGTTCCATCCAGTGGACCTGGCAGAAGGATAGGTTTGCTTGGGGTTTAAAATATATGAGTGACTTGTGGTCAGTCAACACTGTGAATTATTCTTGTCATTCCAGATAGCAATGCCATTTGACTAGGCAGTGTACAATTGCCAACAACTCCTTGTCATGTATAAGGTATCAACACTTGCTGTCTGTCAGTTTCGTGATTTTTAGGCTATGGGCAGGAATTCACCATTATTGTTTTTGATTTGTAGTAATCCCCCAATGGATGCGTCTGAGGCGTCTGTTTTCATTTGGTACTCCCCATTGCATTTGGGGTACTGCAGGATAGGTGCTGTTGTGAGCTTTTCCTTGAGGTGCCTAAAGCAAAGGTCACATTGGGGGTCCATACAAACTTGGATTTGGCGCCAGTTATGGTGGACAGGGGTGCAGTTAGGACACCACAGTCAGGTATAAAACGGCATACATAGGCCACCATTCCTAGGAATGTGCAGAGCTCTGACTTGTCTTTGGGTGGTGGAATTTTGCAGATGGCCTGTATCTTCTGACTGTTGGGCTTAATGCCAACTTTTAAGACTATGTGTTCTAGGAAAGGCAGTTGCTCACAGAAGAACTGGCATTTGGAGGGTTTGGCTAGCAGCTTGTGTTGTGCCAGGGTATCAAAGACTGCTTCCAGGTCTTTACAGTGCTGCTCTACCAAGAGGCTATAGACAATAATATTGTCCAGGTAGACTAAGGCGTGCTTGCCTATGTGAGGGGTAAACACCTCGTTCATGAAGGTCACAAAGGTTGACAGGGCGTTTGTCATACAAAAATTGAGCACCATACACTTTTATGAACTGTACTTAATGCAGAAGGCCGTTTTGGGGATATCTTCCTCTTTGATACGGATCTGATTGTAGCCTGCAGTTAGGTCAATCTTGGAGAAGACTGTGGCGCCGCCCAGGGCGTCAAAGAGGTTGTCAATGAGCGGCAGTGGGTAACAATTCTTGATGGTAGCTTTATTTAGGGCTCAATAATCTGTGACTAGGCACAGTGTGTCATCCTTCTTAGCCACAAAGAATACAGCGGCCCCAAAGGGAGATTGTGAGGGACAGATAAGTCCCTTCTCCAACGCCTCTTTGAGGTAAGCACATAGGGTGTCATATTTGTTTGGGGTCAGGCAATAGATAGGTTGCGCCTTAGGTACAGCTCTTTTGAGCTGGATGGAGTGATGGATCTGTTTTTCCGGAGGCAACCCAGGTAGAGCCTCCTTGAAGATTTCTGGATGGTGGGCCACAATTTTGCAATCCTGAGACGTGTTGGTGTCCTGGTGGTCTTTGAAATATATGATCTTGTACTGACAGGAGTCCCAGTTGATTGTCTTGAGGTTTTCTTTTTTCCCAGGGTCTCTGTGATGTGTACAAAGACGCAGTTGCATAGGAGTTGGTCCACTGAGTCAGGGTAGATCAGGTGGTTGACGCCTTTGCGTTTGATGGTCAATACTGAGGTTGCCCAGTCTACGTGGGGGTTGTTCTTTCAAAGCCAATCCAAACCCAGTACAATGTCAAACTTTGGAAAGTCAATGATGGGGCCTTGGATGGTGGAGTGCAGGTTCTCAAGCATGACAGAGAAGGGGGCAACTTCCCTTGTCACAGCAATGTGATTTTCATCAGCTAAAATCATGTTTTTAATCTGCAAAGGATTAGTGGTTAGCTTGAACTTGTCCACAAAGCTGCTGTTGACTAAGGTTTGATCTGCGCCTGAGTCCAAGAGTGCTGAGCCTGTGTAACTGCAAAAGCGGAAAGGGTAAGACATCAGTTTATTGGGGTGTCTGGCAATGGTGTAAAGCACCAGGTCTTCTGAGGGCACTTGGATCATTGGACACTGGTCCACGTCCTCAGGTCAGTATTCATCATTGGGCAAGTCAGGAGCTGTGTGGGGAGAGCTTGGCTTGCTCAATGCTCTCCCTGGGCTTTTCCCTTGTCTTGGTTGCCTTGTGTGGCAGTGATATGGAAATAGGTACTGTTTGACTGGCCACTGTTCCCATTTCCATATCCATTTGAACCTGTGGGTTTATGGTCTGTGCTGCTTCCTTTGTTCCCAGGGGGTAGTCAATTGGAACAACTGGCTGGATGAGAGTCTTTGGGTCTCTCTTGTTTTCTGGTTTACGCCTTGTGGAGAGCGCTGGACGTTTGTTCTGCTTTCTCCGCTTTGCAATACAGACTCTGTAGATTAGTCACTTGATCCAGGTTCATATGTCTCATTACATGCAACTTGAGTGTGTTGTAGTACATGAGGTGTGTGGCTGGGGTGTCAAAAGCCATGCCAGAGGGTGCGCATAGTCAGAGTTTCTTGTAGGCGCGGGTGAGTTCCTTCATGGTGCCAGTCTGGGTTAGGTTCTTTACTTGACATATGATCATGAGTGCGGTGTCCTTAAGCACAAATCTTGCCAAGAAGTCTTGTTTGAAGGTGTCACAATCCTTCTCTGTGTGTTCTTTATGCCACTTTTTGCACCAAGTACCAGCGTCATGAGTCAGTTGGATGGAGATCTCCACAATCCAGAATCACTGTGGGCATTCCATTTGGGCCAGTTTGCTTTGGGCAGATTGGATCCATGCAGCAGCGTTGTTGTCGTTGGCCTCAGAAAAGGATTCCAGGGCGGTGCTTCAAAGTCTTTGGGCTACATAGGCTGGCATGGTATTTTCATCAGTTGCACAAGGCATAGCAGAGGGAGCCTGGAAGAACCCTTATGCTGACAGGGCATTGAACACAGGGAGTGGTATCACCACATTCTGGTAGAGAACAAACCCATCAGGTATCTTAGCACCAGGTGTGTATGGTGTCCAGTCTGCTGGGAGGCCAAACATGATTCTATCAAGGATTTGTTGGCCACAGCAAGTACGGGCAACAGGCATAATTTTTCAAGATAAGGTAGGATGGGGAACCTACCTGTGCTACCAATGTTGTAACTGTGCTATTTCAGCAGAGTTACAAGGGGAAAATATTTAGAAATTAGATAATATTCTTTATTGAGAGATAGTGATTATATAGTTAATGTGAGTCATGGATAACAGGAACACAATTGTGTAGATCACACGGTAGGATGGTGAAGGGGATGGCTTGATCCTAGTAATGAGTCAAGTGCCAAAACAAGGTATCCACCATAAGGGATCATCATTTGTTCATGTTGTTGGATCTGGAAATTTGAGTTAACTTCCTAGTCTGGCTCCAAGTGACTGGATAATTGGATTGCAGGTCACAAAACTGCTTACTTGTAACCTTGCTGGTGGGTTGAGCCTGCTGTTTTGACACTTGGATGAGGACAAACATATCTTGCTGGTGTTTCTCTTGTTAGAGTGAAATGATAAGCTGTGTGATTCAAGGACAAACAATGAGGGTATAGGAGGCAAATTTTAAGTTGCCTGAGCAACAGGAGACCAAATTGGGAGGACAGCTTCATCATCTTGGCACTGGCATTAGTGTAGCAGAAGATAGATAACAAAATTGTTGCGGTGAGGGTAATTTGCAGAGGCAAATCAGAATACAAGTTCAAAGGGGAAATCAGGTAGAGAGAAGGCCAAGGAGCGGTCAAGGAGCTGACAGCTGCTTTAATCATTACAGATGCCAACTTCTCAAGGACAGGGGCAAACAGCCCCAGCTGAGCAATCATAATTTTTAGAGAACTTCTTTATTCAAGGGTAAGTAAGATATCTAGAAACAAGTTTCTAGAGTGGGATGGGGGAAGTCTTAAGGAGATTCAGGATGGGGGTGGGGAATTTCGCGGCGTCTGATTGGTTGGCAAGAATATTTTCAGCAGTTGGAGGGCCTGCATTAGAATTTGAGTTGATGACTTCATAATTCAAAAAATTCTGGCAACCAGCAGATCAAGCACTGTCATCCTCAAATAGTGTATAACATGTGATTTTCTTGTCATAGTTATTTGGGGAAAAATAAGGCAAATCCATATTTTCTAGGGCTACTTGCGTGACACCAGCTTTGACCCATTTTTTGCCAATAACAGTGTTTAAGTTGTCTATTTCTTTCAAGGATTTGTCAGCGTTTCTTTGCTGGTTTCTGGTCTTACAAGGGCGCACTATTCCTTCCATTTGGTTTTCTACTGTAACATCTCTTCCCTTTATTTTTGGTTGCTGTGGCATGGAGTATTAGGGATCAGAATGGGATGGTATCATGTTGGTATTTCAAACTTTGGCCCAGTAAGTGATTGAACAATGTTTGGTTGTGTTTTGTAGACAAGTTCAAAGGGTTCTTTCCAGTGGATCTGTTCACCTGTGTGCAACACACAAGAAGTGCAGCCACCAAATATTTGTGCCGCTCTTCAAGTCTCCCAGTAGTGAGCTTGGAGAGGGTCTGTACAAGACTCCCATTCAGCTGTTCTACCCTGCCATTGACCTGAGGGTTGTATTTTCAGGGATCCATCCTGTGGGGGTTCCTGAGAACTTGCAGTCAGACAACCTGCAGGCCCTGAAGGGAGGGCTCACCACAGGATAGGTGTTAACTTTAAAATATATGATAAGGACTTTACAAGGATGGCCCAGGGGCTGCTAGAAAGCACCATAGAATTGATGAGGCCAGTAAGAGTGATATACATTACCCCAAATATTTGGGTTGAAGTGGTTTCACTTACAGCAACAGATTATTGTTGTGACGGAAATCACTGGATAATATGAAGCCGTTTCTAAATGATGGGGAATTACCACCCAAATCCACATAGAATTAATGATTAACCACCAACGTGGCTTTAAATATCTTTTTGTGAAATTTCCAATTGAAACTCCAGGATTAAGTAGAACAATCAATCCTAACCAGAGTAAACCAAGATAAATGACCTGAGAAAGCATCAATGCATCTTCAGCGTAGAATTCTGGGCATTGAGAAGTGACACAATTTTCATTTTCCAGAATGGGGGGAGGAGCTACAAAATTGGCTGGCATGAAATTAACATTTTGCGGTGCCAACAACTAAGTTACAGATACTGGGCCCCATCTTCCTGAAATGATTCTGTTCAGGATCAAATTGTACGGGATATAACGCAACAACCCAAGCACAGGATGCATTTTTAAAATTTAAAATTAGAACTTGGGATAATTGATTTTTATTGAGTAAATTTAGAAGGACTCAACTCTTAGAGTTGAAACAGGGAAAATTATTCAATATATACCAGAAAAATTGACTAAGCAATACCACCTGAGTCTTGATCTTCTATTCCTTCAGCATCTTCAAGTAAGTATCTAGTCCAGGTTGCAAAGAACCCTTGCATGACCAGTTTCTGACAACCATGCCAATTAATGAGCTTATATCAGGTGACCCTCATATTACATCAATTTATCAACGTCAGTTTACAAGGGGGAGCTGGTTTCATCTGGCATACTGGAGCAGCTGTGACCTATTTTTAATTGACTGTTTGGTTTAAATCCGTTAACTTGGTCAATTTTGATATAGGTTTTCCGGTCTTCCGTGCCTTCCTACTTGGACAGACAATACCCAGCATTATGGAACCTACCGTGACATTACCCTCTGCTTTAGCCCTGGGCACAATACCATCATCTGGGAGATGGGATAAAGAGAAATTCTTATGGGCAGGTGGGAGTTTCATTGCGGCAAGGGTAAGTTCAGGATGACCAATAGCAGTGGGATTGCGCTTGTAGAACTCGTGGATCAGATCAGAGGAATTTGAACAATTCTAGTGGGGAACCTAGGAGTTTTCAGAATCAGGATAACCTTTCCAAGATACCAAATATTCCAAATGGCGGCAATTCTTGCAGGAAGCCATAATACAATTTAACTTGTACTCAGGTTCTCCTTCCACAAGAATGGGTTGGGAAGAGGGGGTCTCTGTTCCTTTGAAGGGAGTAAGGAGACATTCATGGAAGGTGTGGAAAATCTTGAAAGCAGGAGGTAAATCCAGCCAATAGGCGGAGGGACCAATCTGATGTTCTACCTTGAAGGGACCAACTTGCTTGGGACCCAATTTACGACAGGGAACATTAAGTTTCATATTGCGAGCATAATCATGACTAGATCACCTGGCCTGTAAGTTGGACCTTCCTGGCGCTTGCAATCTGCGTATTCCTTGTAAGTTGTCACGGCGGCAGCGAGAGTAGCTTGGAGCTCCTGATGGACCCGCTTCAATTAAGCGGCTTGATCAGTTGCAGCTTCCACGTTGCTAACCAAACAAGGGCCCATGTTGGAAGAAGGATTGTAACCCACATTGGCATAAAATGGCAATACTTGAGTTGACGTGTGTGGGGCGTTATTATATGTGAACTCTGCCATGGGTAGATTATCACACCAGTCATCTTGTTGCGCATTGGTGTAGCAGCATAGGTAGACCTCCAAACTTTGGTTTACCCTCTCCGTTTGTCCATCAGATTGGGGGTGGAAAGCAGTAGAGCGGCACAATTTGATACCAAGGATTCCAGTAAAAGCTTCCCAGAACTGAGCAATAAATTGAGGACCACAATCACTTACAATCTCCATTGGGATGCCATGTAGAGAGAAGATTCTGTTCACAAATAGCCTAGCAGTTTCCACTGAAGTAATTGTGGTTGAGCAAGGTACAAAGTGTACCATCTTTGTGAAACAATCAACTACCACCATGATTGTGTTAAACCCATCAGAATTGGGAAGCTGGCCAATGAAATCCACCAACACAGACGTCCAGGGACCCACAGCAGGCTGAAGTGGGACCAGTAAACCAGTAGTCTTATTCCAACTGGCCTTGGATCAAACACATAACAGACAATCTCAAACAAAAGCGGCTACCTGCACAGTCAAACCTTTCCAGAAAAACTGGCGGCAGATAAGTTCCACTGTCTTGTTTTTCCCTGGATGACCAGCCGTTGGACAGGTATGATTAGCCTCCATGATTTCATCTCAAATAGTGCCTTCAGGGACCCACAAGCAACCTTGATGATATAGGACTAGACCAATCTTATGATAACCCTGAGGCTGACCTACTGAGTTTGCACATGCTAGCTCCAATAGCCTATCATAACCTTTGGACAAAGGTTGCAGGAACTTAAGTTTGGAATACAAGTCCAGGTCTGCGCCCTCAGCTAAGGACATGGTAGCCAACGTAGCCGGTGGAGGCAATACAAAAGGCACCACAGCCTCATCCGGAATCATAGTATGTGTGTTAAACTCAGCGTCCATACTAGCATCTGGGAGATGGGAAGGATTCCTGCTTAAAGCATCGGACAAGTGATTGTCAGATCCCTTAATAAACTTGTAGCAGAACTTGTATCTCGTCAGATCACCATGCCATCTGGATTGGCAACCTGACAAAACTCTGGGTTGTTGATAATATAGAAGAGCTTTGTGGTCAGTTCTTACTACAAATGGATGATGTGCCAACATGAGATGGTGATGCCAGTGCTTTAACAATTCCACAACAGCTAACAATTCCTTGTCGTAAATCATATAGTTGCGTTCTTGAGCTTCCATCTTCCGGGAGAAATACCCTACAGGTATCTTGATCCCGTCACTAGCTGTCTGCAACAGCACACCAGCCACAGCGTATTTTAATGCATTGGTAGAAACCACAGAAGGAAGCTCAGGATCCACATGTCTTAGCACTGGGGAGGACAACAAAAGAGCCTTGACTGCTGAGAAGGCACTTGCACACTCAGGCGTCCAGACTAAAGTTGTCTTTCCACTAGCCAAATATAAAGGGGCGGCCACCTCAGACAAGTGGGGAGTGAATTTCTTCAAGAACGTACATGTACCCAGGAAACTAAAAAGTTGGGATACTGTCACAGGTGTAGCATACTCTCAAAACGCAGCTTCCTTGTCAGGGGCAATGGTGTGGCCATCCTCAAAGATAATATTACCCAGAAAGGTAACCTTACGTTTAAAGAATTCACACTTACTCCTTTTGATCATCAAGTTTGCTTGGAGAATGCGCTCTACAACTGCTGACAAGTGGACCTTATGGGACTCCTCATCTGGAGAAAACACCAAGATGTCATCCATATATGCAATGGCACAAACACCTAGGAGATCTCCCAGGACTGAATCAATCAACCGCTGAAAGCAAGCCAGGGCATTCTTCAATCCAAAAGGCATTACGCGGAACTGGAAGATACCCTTCTTGGTTCTGAATGCTGTTAACCATTCCATTCCTTCTGCAATCCTGATTTGATTGAAAGCGTTAAACAGATCAAGTTTCAAGAATACCTTGGCCTTCTCAACGCACCTAGAGATCTGTGCTTCAAGAGGTAAAGGATAAGGATCCAGAATCATAATGTTATTCAAATTCCTGTAGTTGACAAAAGGACAAAGGGACCCATCAGACTTCTGAAGAAACAATAGCAGAGAGCAGATTGACAAAGCCTTCTTAAAAATGTAGCCTTTTGCCAACATGTCACAAGTCCACTCTTCCAAACATGCATCCTCCTTCAAGGTTAAAGGGTAAATAGGAGACACAATTCTGATCAGATCAACAGTGACCTTAAAGTCAAAGTCAAACTGAGTGTGCTTGGGAAGGACCTCGCCTCTGGTGGTGTCAAATGCCGCGGACCAGGGTTGCAAACATGCTGGTAAATCCAAACTTACGGGGAC
This sequence comes from Entomophthora muscae, assembly GCA_014839935.2. Taxonomy (NCBI): domain Eukaryota; kingdom Fungi; phylum Entomophthoromycota; class Entomophthoromycetes; order Entomophthorales; family Entomophthoraceae; genus Entomophthora; species Entomophthora muscae. The sequence goes on along the minus strand of QTSX02001562.1, from coordinate 85,008 downwards.
AGGGACAGGAAACAATTGTATGGTCTGTGATGATTGCTCAGATTCAGACATATCCAACAGCGGAATACAAATAGTTATACCCAAGGAGTGTTCCACCTGTAGCTCATTTTTCTCCAGTAAGGTTGATACATTATGATCTCTCCACCAACTCACTCCCAAAATGATAGGATACATAAGGGTAGGGCAAACAGAAAACCTTGCAGTAAAAGACTGACCTGCAACTACAAAAGTAACTGGCTTCTTCATCTGGAAAGAGGGAAACATTTGAAAACTTCCACCCCTAATAAGCATTCCTGGATGGTACTTGAGTTATAGAAAGTCAGCAGTCTCCACACTCATAAAATTTTCAGAAGCACCTGTATCTAACAAGATGGCTGGCTGATAGATAGTCTGACCATTATTGATGCTACCATGAAACAAGAAGTAACCAGAAGTGGATTTATTTGCAGCAAAGGTCACAATCTTGGCAGGGTCTTGTTTTTCATTGGCAGTACAGACGGCAGCTAAGGAAGCAGGATGCTCCTGGAAGTAACACTCAATCATTTCTTGGACAGCAGCTGGAAGAACGGGGTTATCACAATCAATGGGAACAAGGGGCAACTCTTTGGATGTAATAACAGAAGATTTTGCAGGTATAATGTGCTGAAGCATCACCAAGGAACTATCAGGAACGGACACTACGGGGGCCTCCTTTACATCACTGGGTTTGTTCACCACCGCCAATTGTAGCTGAGACAAGCTAGGGAGAGAACAATCTTGGCTTTGGTTGGAAGGAACTACCAAGGAGCAAGGACCAGAAAACCAAGAGCGCGCAGCAGGTTTATCCTCAATTACCAACATACCTTGTTTGGAAGTAGACAGATTTGAGACCAGAGAAAGAATTTGGCTTACCAGGGTCTCAGTTGTGGTTAACAGGGAATCCCAAACCGCCAAATCCTGGGCAGTCTGGTCAACTGCTAACCACAAAGCTGAGAGTTTGTTCACCTCGGGAACATTGATTGTACGGCAGTAGGTAAGAAACTGAGGAAGGAATACTGAAAGCGGAGTTTTACCCTGATGGAAGGCGTACAGCTTACAATATACTTTGAGCTCCTCAATAGATACACATAAATTTTTTAACAAAAGGTATAAAGATGCACTCTCAGTTAAAACACGTGGATTGAGCTTCACCGCAGACAGCAACCATTCTTGAGCATCTTTGGAAACCTTCATCATCACATGGTAAACTTGGGATTTGTGAATAAGTCTAGAGCTGGAATAAAATGATAATGCTGACAAAACTTCATGCAAAATTTCATCAGTGGGTGGGGCAGGAAAATAATTTGGGCGCCAAAATAACATGACACAACAGAAATAGGAAACAGAGGATCCGGTTTCTACAACTGCAACTGGAGATGGAAACCATAAATTAAAAAAGCCTAAACTGAAAACTCAGAAATGAGCTGATGCAAATAAACATGGTAAACACAGATATCTTGACAGAGCAGGAGAAAAGAAACACAAATTCATGACAAACTGCTTCCAAAAACTCAGACGTAGAAGAGTTGAGTAATGTGACAGAAATCACTGGATAATATGAAGCTGCTTCTAAATGATGGGGAATTACCACCCAAATCCACAGAGAATTGATGATTAACCACCAACATGGCTTCAGATATCTTTTTGTGAAATTTCCAATTGAAACTCCAGGATTAAGTAGAACAATCAATCCTAACCAGAGTAAACCAAGATAAATGACCTGAGAAAGCATCAATGCATCTTCAGCGTAGAATTCTGGGCATTGAGAAGTGACACAATTTTCATTTTCCAGAATGGGGGGAGGAGCTACAAAATTGGCTGGCATGAAATTAACATTTTGCGGTGCCAACAACAAAGTTACAGATACTGGGCCCCATCTTCCTGAAATGATTCTGTTCAGGATCAAATTGTACGGGATATACCGCAACAACCCAAGCACAGGATGCATTTTTAAAATTTAAAATTAGAACTTGGGATAATTGATTTTTATTGAGTAAATTTAGAAGGACTCAACTCTTAGAGTTGAAACAGGGAAAATTATTCAATATATACCAGAAAAATTGACTAAGCAATACCACCTGGGTCTTGATCTTCTATTCCTTCAGCATCTTCAAGTAAGTATCTGGTCCAGGTTACAAAGAACCCTTGTGTGACCAGTTTCTGATAACCATGCCAATTAATGAGCTTATATTGGGTGACCCTCATATTACGTCAATTTATCAACGTCAGTTTACAACAGGGAGCTGGTTTCAGCTGGCAAACTGGAGCAGCTGTGACCCATTTTTGATTGACTGTTTGGTTTAAATCTGTTAACTTGGTCAATTTCAATATAGGTTTTACGGCCTTCCGTGCCTTCTTACTTGGACGGACAATACCCAGCATTATGGAACCTACCGTGAAAATTGTGGGCATTTGGGCCGTGGGGTCAGGGGGGAGTCATTGGTACCAGGTAGGCAGGAAGGTAGTTGTATTTGTCTTGAAATAGCAGGGAGGCACAGTGATCCAGGCTCCTTCACAACTGATAACCTTAGTTTGTCTGGTTTGGTCTTTGGGGTCGTGGATTAGGATTTCCTCTAAGGTGAATTCTGAATACACTGGGTTGGGAGGGTATTCAGTAAAATGTACCGGGCCAAAAGGGCTCCTGGAGGACAGTATAGCTTGGGCAGACTGTCTGCAGTTTCCTGGGATTTGCTGGTGTGGTGGACAATGCCACAGAGGTTAGTCTGTAAATAAAAGAGTGCTAAAATTAAATATGGGATGACCTGTGTGAACCAAAGGTTCATATCACTTTAATGTAAAAATAATAATAGGCAACTTCCTGGCAGCCCAGGGTATAGTTATGCCTATATGCTATAGGAAAACTTTTGCAAACCCCTTCAGGCCAGGTGGTATCATCTACCAGGGCTTGGAAATCTTGATGGCGTCCTGAATGGGTGGTTCCTCATTGGATGGACTGGGGCAGGGAAAATCAAATTCCCTTTTTGAGCTGTAGGATTTTTTATCCTCTGGCAACCTGTGTCTAAGGGAAGTTTCTTTGTTCCCCATTGTTGCAAATGAACCAATGAGGTATCAGTATTTGAATTGGGAAAACAACATTCCAATAAAAATGACAGGAATAATAAGAATAAGGTATTGTTTATTATAGAATACTGCAATTAATATACTATATGGGGAAAGCTACTGGGCCACAAGGTGGTGGCATGGTGGTATGTTCCATGTAAGTATTGGAGCCAAAGAATAACTTGTGCGGGATCAACAGGTCAAATCAGTAGCGCTCCTAATTAGGAGAAAGTGCCCACAGTTCAACATTGCCATCAGATTGGTTCATGTCATTAGATACGTCAAGGGGCGGCTCATCAAGCACCCCCTGTGTATTGTGAGATACATTGGCAGGCAATGTCAGGAATGACAATTTGGATGCTCCTAAATCTCAAAATATGGAACCATAGTCAAACCCTGGGCAAAACCATTCACAGACCGCCAGACCCATGGGCTGGGAACCCAATAACCCACTACTGATTGATAAAGTTGTTACCAACCCGCCAGGACCCAAACCCTTAGCTGTCCCGCAGGATTCTGCAAGCAAACTGCCAGTGCAAGATGTCAAGAATTTCCCTGAGGTGCCAACAACTGACACCAGCAGTTTTCTTGGTGAAATACACAAGTTCCTTCATGAGAGTTATTCTGAACTCCCCCAGAGTCCCAGGGGAGGCACTGAACCCAAGGAGGCACCCAATACCTAAATCAACAAACAGAAGAATTTGAAGTCTTCTCATCCCAAAGTGGCCAGTGGCAAACCGCCAGTGCCAAGCGCCACACTGCCATCTGAGACCTCCTGATGCCAACCCACCCAAGCCCAGAAAACCCAACCAGGTATTGAAGCCTGGCAGTGTGGTATAAATACCTGCCAGGCCAAGATCAACCCCATTATCATTTTTAAATAAAGGTTTAAGATATTGGTTTCCCCAATTATTGCCATATTTTATTCTTGTCATCTGCCAGTTAACTCAAAGATCATCTGACCCCCCTGTCAGCCCACCAGCTATGTACTGCCCAACCTGTGCTCCCTTTGGTCCCATCCATTTCACAGAGTACCCCTTAAAGTCTGAGTACAAGGACTACACAACCGACAACATACTAGCCCAGGATCTCTTGGCCGGAACTACAGAGTTAACCAGATACAACTGAGAAGGCCCTTGGTATGTTACCAAACCCCGCCTGTTCAGAGATAAATACAAATTCCTTCCTGCCTACCAAATGGACATGGAACCACCTGTCACCCTCAAACCAATACCTGCCTCCGCCGCCAAACTCTCACTGGACCATACCAACAAGCTTTTTGGAATTGTATACATTACTCTCATGGGAGTAATAGATACTATTGTCCCTGCCGCTGGTCTGTGGTTGTGGGTGGGCAAGTCAATGTCCTACCTCATTAAGTTAGCACCAATTCTTTGGTGGGCCCTGCCCACCCAGTCCGCAACTTGCCAGTTCCCAAACACTAGCAAGCCAGCCGGTCAGGGTTGGTTCCCTGACAGACAAGTCTGGAAACTTGGTTGCAACACCCCCTTTCCCCCTGCTCATTGTTATACACCAGGATTAGAGTTTGCAGGAGATCTAGGAAGGTCCACACAAACAACTTTTGTGTGGGGATGGCGCGGCAGGGGCGCAAGTGATTGTGGTGAAGCTTTTTGGTGTTCCCTTGGGCGTCCTCTATCTTGGAGATGGTTACCAAATTAAGGCCTTAATAGCAGGTTGCTTCAGGGCGGAGGTAAAGCATTGGCCAATCTGGATCCAAGACATCATCCCTGGTGATGAACACCATGTAGAGCCTTGAGAGGGCATCTGTTGTGACAAGCTCTTTCCCAGGCTTGTACTCAATGCACAGCTGGTAGGGGGATAGACGCTTGACCCAGCCTGCTTGGCAATGTGTCAAGTAGTACTACATGTTGAAGTACTGGAGCAACTTGTGGTCCGTCAGGATGCAGGGTGGAAAGGTGGCCCCTTCCAAGTAACAGTGCCACTCCTCAAAGCAGTGCGCAATTACTGCTAACTCCTTGTCATAAATTGGGTAGTGTTGTTCTGAGTCAGTGCGCTTCCTGGATTCATATGCTACGGGAAGGAAGACACCCTCATCAGTTTCTACTTGTAACACGCCCCCTATGGCCCTGTCAGAAGTGTCAGTCTCAAGCTTGTATTGGCGGTTCCAATTGGAGAATTGCAATACAAGCACAGTTGTAAGTCTTTGCTTCAACATCTCAAAGACTTGATCTCTGGCAGGGGTCCAATGAAAGCACTGCTTAGTGTTCAGGAGCTCAGTAAGAGGTGCAATAAGCTTCTTGCAGTTGGGAATAAATTTACGCACATAGGCAACCATGCCCAGGAATGTACACACCTGACCAACATCAGTGGGAGGTGGCATACTGGTGATTGCCTTGATTTTGGCAGGGTCAGGCTTTATTCCTTGGGCAGAGATGGTTTACAAAGAAAAAGAGCTCCAACTTGAGGAATTCACATTTGGAAGGCTTAGCCTTCAACTGGGTTTTCCAAAGAGAGTCAAGGACAGCACAGAGGTGTTGGAGGTGCGTAATTTGATCTTGACTGAAGACAATAATGTTGTCAAGATACATAATAACACACTTTCCAATCAATTCCTCAAATGCTTTTTTCATTAACATGGCAAAGGAGAAAGGAGCATTGATCATTCCAAAGTTCATGAGCCGGCACTCAAACAACCCGTAGCGTGTGCAGAAGGCAGTTTTTGCTTCATCTCCTGGTGTGATGCAGACCTGGTTGTACCCTGCAGTGAGATCAATCTTGCTAAAGACCTTTTCACCCGCAAGTGTGTCAAACAGGGTGTCAATCAACGGCAGGGGGTATTTATTCTTAACAGTCACCTGGTTAAAGGCGCAGTAATCTGTGACTAGGCAAAGGGACCCGTCCTTCTTGGCTACAAAGTGTCGTGATCTGAGGCGCGGCACAGAGTCACAACAGGAAATCCTAACCTTAGGATTGGATTTGTACTAAGTCTCAGTTAGAATGGCAGGGAAGGCTATGTGATTACCTTGTGGCCCTGATTGAATAATATCTGTTAGACATGGCTAGAGAGGCACCAAAGTATGTGGAGACACAAAGAAAAAAATGTGAATAAAACTTAATTTTATTGGAAAATAGGAAATATATTATATAGTGGTAGACAATACCACAAAACACTACCAGGACGGTAGGATCACTTGCCACAAGCATGAGTGGGGCAAGTGAGTTGCGCAGGATCAAGAAACTGAACAATTGTATTTCCCAATTCAGAGCCAGCCTCATTTTAAAGGGAAAAAGCAAAAGAGAGAGATTTGTCCTCAAAATAAACCAACAAAGGCAAAATCAAAACATGGTGAATGGCGGCGTTCACAACATTGCCCCCCTCTAGATTGGCCTTAGGGGGATGGTATTTGCGGAGGAACCTGGCATGCACACAAGCAAAAGGTCAACCACTAGAGAGAAGTTTTACTGTATACTCTGACCCTCTCTTGAAGGTCACTTCCAAGGGCCCAATCCACAATGAGTCTAGCTTATGAGCTTGTCCTCCTACTCTGTGTTGATAATACAGAACGTGGTCCCAATGCTGAACTCAGGCAGGGGGGATCTCCCAGCATTGTCAGGGGAGAGCTCAAGCATCTTGGTCTTATAGGCAGACGTGTAGGCAGTAGCCTGTATATCAATGATGCGGTTGACTAGGTCTTTGATGTGCTCATCAGGGCTCATAGCCTTATCAGAGGAGAGTAGGCCCCCTCAAGATCAACAGGGTAGTGGCTTCACAATCATACAGCATAGCAAAAGGGGAATACCTGGTGACACAATTTTTGCTAAGGCAATGGGCAAACAGAGCAGCGGGTAAGTATAGATCCCAGTTGGCGGCGTCAGAGTAAGTGAGTTTCCTCATGATAGAAACCAGAGTTGAGTTTGCATGCTCAACTGCCCCATTGGTGGAAGAATTATAGGGGGCAGAGAAAGACTGGTGAGACCCCAAGGCTTCAACCACAGAGGTCACTAACTTGGCGTTGAAGTTAGTCCCATTGTCAGACAACAACACTTGAGGGCAACCATGGCGGAAGAATACATCTTGCAGCAGAAAGGCGGCAGTTGTCTTGGCAGTGATGTCTTTAGTAGGGCAAGCTTCTACCCACTTGCTAAAATGATCAATAGTAATTAGGATAAAGCAGCAACCAGAGCAGGAGCAAGGGAGAGGCCCTACAGCATCAATACTGACAGTGTGAAATGTGTGTTAAGGGGGGAATAGCTTGAACTCATGAGCGGTGGCTTTAGGTTGTTGGAGTTGGAAATCATGGCAACTAGCAATAACATCTGGGATCAGCAAGCAAAGATTTTCCCAGAAGTAATTCTTCTGGATCCAGGCATGGGTCTTGACAACGCCTCCGTGTCCCGTCTCTTTATGAGCTTGGAGCACCAACAAAAGTCAAAGACTAGGCCTTACATAAGGCAAGTAGTGGTCTTGTACTTTTGTGAAAAGCTGATTGTCACAAATGAGGGTGACTTCAGATAGCTTAGAAAGGGCGACTCAAACTTCCTCTGTCTTGTTCTCCCATGACAAAGGGTATCTAATTAGTTCATACAACTGGTAAGCCTCAGCAGGGTGTAGAGCAAGGATGGGAATTCTAGACAGTCCATCAGCATTCTGATGTTGAATCCTGGGGCGGTGCAGCACATTGAAGTCATACCCTTGCAGTCAGAGAGCCCATATAGCTAGTTGTCCTTCTGGTTCCTTGAGTTGTTGTAATCATTTGAGAAAAGCATGGTCAGTAACCACAGTGAAATGGGTGCCATACATGTAATGGCGGAACTGCTTGACAACATGCAGCATAGCAAGGCACTCCTTCTTTGTCACACTGTAGTTATTCTCATGCTTATTCAGGACACAAGAGGTATAGGCTACAGGGTAATCCACACCTTTATTGTCTAGTTGAGCCAAGATAGCCCCAATAGCCAGGTCACTAGCATCAGTATATAGGATTAATTCCTTATTGCAGTCAGGATATACTAGGATGGGAGACTCTTTGAGTTTTTGTTTGAGGGCTTCAAAGGCTTGTTGTTGGCTGGTGGTCCATTCAAAGGGGACATTACACAGCAGCTGGACCAAGGGTTCACTAGTGTCCTCAAAATCAGGGATGAATTGTCTATAGTATCCCATCATGCCTAGAAAGACTTGGACTTCTGGCAGGTTGGTGGGTGGAAGAATTTTGTCAATGGCCTCAACTTTCTTAGTCATGTGGCAAATTCCTGTCTGAGTCACCTCATGCCCCAAGAACTCAAGGCGTTCCTTGAAGAAGGCACACTTAGATGGTTTTAACTTAAGTCCAGCTTCACAAATCCTTATGAACACCTCCTTAAGATGGGCTAGGTGATTGGTGAAGGTAGCACTGAAGATAGTTATATCATCTAAGTACACTAAAACACACGAGAGCTTCAAATCATAGAGGATGGAGTCCATGGTTTGTTGGAAAGTAGCTGGAGCATTGCAGAGCCCTTGTAGCATTTGTGTAGGCTCAAATGATCCTTTGGAAGTGATGAGCACAGCCTTCTGTCTATCTTTGGGAGAGAGATCAACTTTCTAGTAACTAGAAGCCAGATGCATGGCAGAGAAGAACTTAGAGTCCTTAAGGCAGCAGAGAGCATTGTCAATGCATGGTAAGGGGTAGGAATCCTTTTTGGTTAAGGAATTCAAGCCTCAGTAGTCCATCACAATACAATGTCCTCCATCCTTCTTCTTCAGTATGAGCAAGGGGGAGGCCCATGGACTTTGGGAAGGAGCAAGCATTCCAGTGTCTAGAAGTTGCTTGAGCTCTTTAGACACCTGAGCATCCTCTACTTGACTGTGTTGGTAGGGTTTAGTGCAAAAGGGGGGAGCATCACCAGTATCAATCTGGTGAATGACACCTTTAGCTAATCCATAATCTGTGCTATCCTTAGATCAAGATATACAAAAACTGATTCAGTAGGTCAAGCACCTCTTTCTGTTGAACCAGAGATAGCTGCAGGAAGTCTTGGGCGGAGAACAATGATAGGACTTGTGGCTCATCCTCAGGTAAGTTAAAGTCCTGAAACGTACCAAAGGGATGTAGTGATAGGATATCAGGAGCATTCAGCAACCTGCCATAGCCAACAACCTGCCCTCTAGACACATGTATGGGGAGAGCAGTCAAGTTGGCAACCAGCAGTTGAACAGGGTCTTTATGAGAGACATCCAAGATTCCTGGGCAGAGATAGGGTTTGTTGTGTCCTAGCAAGGGAGGAGAGTACAACTATAGGAACGTACACTTGGGCAGCTCATACAATATTTGGGAGTCTAGCATAGCTTGAGACCCGGGAGGAATAGTCACAGCAGAAGTGGCCAAGAGAGGAATTTATAAGACGCAGGACAAGCCATGGGAGAGCACTTCATGTTGGAGAAATGGGTACAGTATTTTAAAGTGAAAACACCAGTGGGATATTCTAAGGCACATGTCTTGAGGCAATTCCCAGGAACTTTAACTGTCTCTTCAAAGATCAAAGGGACCTTGTATCCTAAGATAGAGAGGTAGCCGTCCTTTAAGTTGATGATCCCATTATATTCCCTAAGGATATGAGTACCAACTAGCAGGTCATAGCTTTTATTCTCCAAGACAACGACAGGTGCAGCCAAGAGTAGCTTGCCAAATTGCATGGGCAGAGCAGAATAAGCTCCTATAGCGTAAGTCATGGACTGCCCAGCTGTGCCATACAACTGATGATAGTTAAGGTTGGGGGCAAGTTTGAGATTCTTGACAAGCTTCAAGGAGACAACATTAACAGGAGACCCTGTGTCTAAGACAGCCTTAATTTTCACCTTTTGGATGGATATTTCCACATGAGTGGTGGTACAACCAAAGGGAGGGAAGACAGCCAGAATGTCTTGGGCTTCTGCTAGTTCTTTGTCCCACTTTTCAATCATGCATCTTAGGCCTGGGAACTCCTTATAGACCGTCTTGAGAGGGAGCAAGACGGAGAAATTCTTGAACACAGCGTCAGCAACCTCAGCAGCTTCTTTGGAAGATTTGACAAGCACAGGAGATCTCTTGGCTTGGGTGAGGTAAGGGCAAGAGACAACTTCCTTGGCTTCAGGCAGAGGCTTGACAGTTGTTGTAGTTTTCCCAGAACATAGCTTATAAGAGACTGCAATAGTTTCAAGGACAGCCAGGACAGAATACCCATAGGCGTTGGGATATTCTGCATCAGAATCATCCATGTCAGAGTCATCAGAGATATTGTGGAATAGCAGCAGAATGGGAGGAGCCTCAGTGTTAGTAGGCTCAGAGTCAGCAATGGAGGGGGGATTGAAGGAGACTGGTAAGAATTGTCAACCAAGAGTGTCTCTGCCTCTAGATTGAATGTTCTTTTCTGCCTGCTCTTTGGGATCAGCTCCTTTAACTTGAGGATTGGTGCAGGAACAGGAATGGTGACCTATCTTCCCACAGTTATGGCAACCCTGGCGTCAAGGAGGATTCTGTGAGTTCATGGTAAGGATACACAGGCCACGTGAAGACAAACCAGAGGTAGAGGCGGCACAATTCTCCCACACAACTTCCCCAGAATGGGTAAGGTGTATATCCTAAAACAGTGTATTTATGCTCTTCATGGAAGAAAGCATGGCTTTATGGGCTTTGAAGTGAAGACACAGGAGATGGTTAGCCTTAAGGGCTTGAGCGCAAGCCATGTATGCCTCATGTGCGGTCAACTGGCGGCTTGTGATCAGTTGTTGTCCTTCCATGTAGAATCTATCTGCAAATTAAGCTAGGGTCTCCTTTGGCTTGAAAGCAATGTGCATGAAGGCGTCCTTCTTCACTTCCAAAATAAGGTCACCAACAAATTTGTCAATCAGAAGTTGCTTCATATCTTCCCAGGTTTCAATGGTGGGCAGCTCTGACACTACTACCTCTTGGCAGATCAGGTGAAGACAGTTTAGAATGTGTTCCTTATTAACCTCATCTGAGGCCCTTCTAAGCAGTTTTGTAGATAGTTAGGAAAGCTGCAATGGTTGAGGTTTTGGGGTTAAAGACTTGCTTAAAGGTAGGCTTGAAGTGAGCTTCTGGAGTTAGGCCACCATTGTTGCTATTGAGTACATTTATGTGTGGGGATAATTCTGCTTCTGACTTGGTGGGGGCTGCCTGGCCAGCAACTGTGGTAAGTTTGACTCCCTGGTAATTGACTCCCTTAAACTCAACTCCCTGGTAGTTGACACTATAGTAAAGTGAGAATTCAGCTTTTGCCCTGATCAACAACTGGAAATCAACACTTTTTTAATTAATGGATCTTGATGTACTGAAGTTTTTTAATATAAAAACTTAAGTTATACAGCTATGGTATACTAAAATAACCCCAGGAAAGTCAGAAATGCAATAAAAACAGTATTTTAATTAATAGAATTAAGGAGAAATAAGCAATTATTTCTTATTTTACTATGTAATTTGCACTCTTCATTATAAAAATATTTTTTATTACCATAAAAATTAAAATTCAAACGAGACAAAAATAAACAAAAACACAACAAATAAAGTTATGCAAAATATGAAAAAATATTAATGTTTATTTGATATAGTTCATATAAGCATAACTGTGAATATCATATGTTTTATTTGGAAATTAACAAAAATTAAGATATTTCACTCACTTTCAACTATAAATATTCATCTCAAACTTACCATGCATACATAAAAAAATCACTGCTATCTAATTAAGTTAAAAAAACTAAAATTAAAACTCAAAACTAAATGATCAAAGCTAATAAGTAAAAATTAAAGTTAAAAAGTTAAAAGTAAAAATCATATAACTGAGCAAGCAAGCAAGCAAGTTTATTCCTTGTCATTCTTTCCCCATTTCATCTTGGCCCCTTCCAGGAGGGCAGTGGCAATAAGATCAAGCTGCTGCTTAAGCTCAGAGGCCTTGTATTTGTGCTTGGCTGCACTCTGGATGGCCTTGGTGAAGAGGGTACAGCGGGTTGTTGGCTTGGTGGGGGGGGACATGGTTGGAGAGATCACACAGCTTGGAGATGGTTTTCTCCTGCTTGTGCTGCAAGAGGGAAAAGAACTTATTGAATTTTGGGTGGAGCCCAAAGTTGGCCTTGAGGTGTTTATGGTAAGCCTCTAGCGCTGAGGTGGTCTTGAGCTCATCATTCACTGCCACCTGGTACACATTCCAGCTGGCCTTGGCATGGGCCTTGCCTCGCCTCTGCGTGACAACCTTCCCAATCCACTGGGGCTCAAAGTACTCAAGGAAAGGCTTGAACTCTGGGTGCTTCACTATGTAGGGATCCTTTGAGAGCACCTTGAACCCCTGCGCAGTGTGCTCTGGCTTTAAAAAAGCCAAGGCACTAAATTGTGCCAGCACAAATCTGCAGGTGTCCAAAGTATCCCTCTGGCTCAACCTACTAAGCTCTGTGTGGGCCTGCACGTTACAAGCAACTGCTTGGTGGAAGTGGCACCCCTGCACCTCCCCGCTAAACAGCTTCTTGAATGCATTGAACTGAGCAGGCTCAAAGTCCATAATGCATATGCGAGGCCCAAGAGCTCTTAGCCTTGCCTTTTCCTCTGAGTCCAGGGTGGCCTGGTCCTTGTCAGAGGCAGGTGGGTTGGCGCAGGTGTGTGGGGGGGAGTCTTCTTGGATTCATCATCATTGGCGGGGGGAAGGAGGTCAATTTCTTGGCAGAGGATGGAGAACGTGCGGGTATAGATGGCCTCAGTGGCCCAGGGAAGAAGAAAGAACACAAGTGGAATCACCCAGATGTCAACCTGGGCATGGACCATCCAGAGCTGCTTGAACATCTGGGGGCAAGTGGCAAAGGTACCATAAACTAGCCAGGTTGACGCCCTTTTCAACTTCATCAGGTTCTTCTGAGTTGAGTAGCAGATTATATGGTCCTTGGCTGCAGGCCCGTCATCATAAAGCAGGAAGCGCTCCCCACTAGGAAGCTGCTTAAGCTCATGAGTGAGCGTGAGCTCAGAGAGGACGTCAGAAGCCTTGGGGGGAGGGGGGATTTGCAGCATTACACTTATTGCTGATGAATTTGACCAACTGCTCCTGTATTGGTACCAACTTGAGATTGTTGGGTTTGAGATGCTGGAGGGCCTTGATGGCCAGATCAGAAGCACGGAGGTTGGCGGTGGTGGGAATGACCTGAACAAGGTACCATTTAAGCTTGATAGTGATTAGATGATTAGGGGGCTCACAAGTGTGCTCCCCCTTCTCCAATGTTACTTGCTCTTAGCCCTTGGTGTTCAACTGGGCCACACAAGTCTTATCCTTGCAGACAAAGTGCTTGCTTTTGGTCTGCCGCTTTTGGTTGTTGCAATTAAAGATATAATTGTTGGCAACGTAACCAGGGCCGCCCTTTACGGACATGATTGGAAAGTACTGGGGGAAGCACTTGGGAACTTTAAACTCTCTGTCCATGTTGCAAATGTTGTGGATGGCCAGTGGATCCCAAGCCACATGACCAAAAGCTTTAAACTTCTTGGAGTAATCCTCCAGCTCATCTTGGGGGTCAGATGAAGAAGGAGGGGAAGAGCCATTGGGAGGGGGAGGGGAAGGATTCTTTGAGGCCTTCTTGGATGCCTCCTTTTTCTTACCAGAAGAAGAGGTGGGCTCCTTGGCAGCCTTTGCCTTCTTGGCCTGGCACTCCTTAGTAGGCTCAGAGTCAGCCTCTGAGTGATAAAATGAGTGGTTGGTAAGATCACCATCTGATTTAATGGGGCAGGATTTTTGGGGGGAAGGTGAAGGGGATGTAGAAGATGAGGGTGGAGGGGGGAGGAGATGGGATTGGAGACTTTGCCTTTGCAGACTTCTTGGCACGCTTGGGGGTGGAGGCAGTTACTTTGGAGCCTTTGGAGGCTTGGCGCTTAGGCTGTTGGCTGTTCTTACTTGATTTTGTCTAAAGAAAAGTTTAGCATTAATAATAAAATGATTGAGAAGATAATGCAAACACAAAGAGGTAAAGCAAAGCAAAAGTTGAATGAAAAGTATGCAAATAAAGTTTTATTTATAAAAAAACATAAAAAAGTAAATTGAAGCAAAATAGAAACTCAAAGTGTAGATATAAAGGTTAAAACATAGAAAATAAGTGAATTTATGATAAAGCATCAAAGATGTTAGGTTCAGCATAACATCTTAGTGTTAAATCAATGTAAAAGTTTAATTGAAAATCAAAAAAATATATGAAAATTATATGGAGAGCAGCAGAAAAAGTAGTAGATTATAATAGCAAAAAAATTATTATGTGGAATTTTTTTATTGAGAGTTGAAAATTCAAAACATAGTAAAGTGTCAAGTTTGGCACTGTTGATCAGCCGGAAAAAGCTGAATTCTCACTGTCAAGTATGCTGGAGTTGAGCAGAAACACCAATTTTCTATGTTTTTTACATATAAAACTTGCTTAAATTTAAACCAGGTTCAAAAGTTAACCCAAAAGCAAGGCAGTTTTGTATGCTCAAAAATAAAAAAATACAACATAAGTTAAAAAAGTAAATGAGTGGAAATGTGTTTATTAGTGATTAGGGTATGCTGTGAGGAGCTGGGAGTGAATTATTTACCATAGTGTTGGTTAAAAGGTTAAGAAGCTCTCTGTACTAATCTCCAAGTTAAAGTGTTGAGTGGGTGAGTGTTGAGTGGCACTCATAGTGCGTCACATATTAATTTAGCCTTAATTCTGAGCCTTTGATTAGTTAAATACAAAACTGATCTGGTGTCAAGTGGATAGAGTCAAACAAAGAAAGTGTCAAGTTTCAGTTTTTTATAAATTACATATGAAATCTCTTAATAAATCAGGCTTAATTTATGTGGCACCACTTAATCCAAAAACCCAGGAATGACATAATGTAAAACAAGTGGGGTATTTGATTAATATCTGTACCACTAAATCCAGTATAATGGTGCTTGGGAGCCTAATCAACAACTATGGACACTAATAATAAAAATATAATAGTAAATAACAATTTTTATATAAGTGCATAAGTATTTTATTAATAAAATTAAAATTTGGCTTAAAAAGTGTCAAACTGGTCACTTTTGGGTTTAGAGTGTCAAACACAGGTTTTTCATTTCTATTAGTAAATTTACTTATAAATTGCCCCTTAAATTGGTATTTTAGCTAACCAATTTATTAAACAGAGTCAAGTTTGAGTAAATTTAACCTTGATTTTTGGTTTTAAACCCTAAATTACTAGTAAAAATTAGCTTGAAATCAGTTAAGCTGAAAATACTAATAGATTCACATATGCGGCATTTGACTCCCTGGTACTTGAAAAAGTGTCAAGTACCAGGGAGTCAAGTTTAAGGGAGTCTAACTTACCACAGTTGCCCCTGGCCCACAGCTAGCAAACACTTTCTTCAAGGGTAGTCAAGGTTTCAGCAGTGTGGGTGCCTGTATTATTAGCTAGGGTGGTCTATCACTCAGTAATAGCCAGGCACTGGCCCTGTGCTATTACTACCAAGGACAGTTCAGCCAGTCAGGAAGTAAGAGATGGGCCTACCAAAAGGCAAGGGGCAAACCTTTCATTTACTGAATTGATCACTTCACTTAGTTCTTGTACGTCTTTATCAAGCTCAGAGTGATCTTGCTTCAGGAGTTCCACTTCATTGGCTAGAGCTATCAACTCTCTAGAACAATGAATTTAGGTGCTCCTGAAAAGCCAGGGCAGCAACCATTTTTGCCCACAATTTCAGGTGGACTAACTACAGACGCCATTGCCTCACGCAAAGTAGCAACCTCTTGTTGTAATTCAGCAACCTGAGCTGTCAGAGCAAGCACTTGAGGGTCAAGCTGAGGGGCTTTAGGGGGGCAATTCTGACTGCAGGTAGATGCTCTTAACTCTTGAATGGTATCCCAGAGCCTCTTTTATCTATCTGCTAACTCATCAGATGGAGGAGAAGGCAGGGCATCCAATTTGAAGTAGACAGTTCATTTACTTGAGTCTGGAGTTTGGCAATGGTAGCGGCGGTAGCAGCCCTTTCTTGATCAAAGTCCTTGCCAAGTTTGTGGAGGCCCTTTGCAGCATGGACCACTAATTGCTGTAATTGGTCAAAGGAATAAGCACTGAACTTGTTGAGTTGTTGCACAAGTTGTTTGAAGTTGGTGAGATAGGCGTTTAAAGTAGAGTCTACTTGGGCACGTCAGGGCTGTTCCAGCTGGTGGAACTCATGAAGGTGCTATCTGATATACTCAGGGATGGACTGGTGCATTTGTTTGATGGAGTTGACCAGGCAGGATTGGGAGGTGACAGAGTCACACTGATTGTTGGATACTAAGGAAAACAGGGAATGAATCCACTGCTGGTAGGCTGCAAACTGATCCCAGTGATGAGTGACGGCGGCTTGCAGTGATGAAATCTTCTGAACATGGAGCCCTAATATCATTTGATGATGGGCTAAGGCGGGTTGTACAAAGGAGGACAATAAATGTTCAGTGGAGCCAGCTGCTGAGAGGAGATGCTGTGAAAATTGTAGCGCTACAATCAGTTTGTAGTATTCTGCTCAATTGAACTGAAGCTGGAGGTGAGGGATGGCCCCATCACGGGCTATCCCAAGGGCTACTGCCATGACTTGTTCCAAGTCAGGGGTACCCAAAGGGTAGGCCACTAGGCGGAGACCACTCCCAAGGTTCAGCACAGTAGGGACAATAGGTGGGTTGCCAATGTCTTCCTCAATAGGAGGACTGATAATTTCAGGCAAAGTTGGCTCTTGTATGGGCGGAGGCAAAGGTCCTGAAAACATAGTTGCAAAAAGGGTAACCAAGGGGCTTAAAGCCCCTGTAGTTAGCGCCATTTTTGTTGTGATCTGAAGCACAGCACAGTGTCACAGCGGGAAATCCTAACCTTAGGATTGGATTTGTACTAAGTCTTGATAGAATGGCAGGGAAGGCTATGTGATTACCTTGTGGCCCTGGATGAATAATCTCTACTAGTTGTGGCTAGAGAGAGGCGCCAAAGTTCTGGAAGACACAAAGACAAAAATGTGAATAGAACTTAATTTTATTGGAAAATTGGAAATGTATTATATAGTGGTTGATGATACCACAAAACAGTACCAGGACGGTAGGATCACTTGCCACAAGCATGAGTGGGGCAAGTGAGTTGCGCAGGATCAGGAAACTGAACAATTTTTTTTCCAATTCAGAGCCAGCCTCATTTCAAAGGGCAAAAGCAAAAGAGGGATATTTGTCCTCAAAATAACCCAGAAAAGGTAAAATCAAAACATGGTGAATGGTGGCATTCACAACACAAAGAATACAGCAGCCCTGTATGGCAAGAGCAAGGGGCATATGAATCCCTTATCAAGTGTGTCTACAGGGTGCTGGCAGAGGGTTTTTTCTTCTTTTGGTGTCAAGCAATAGAGAGGGCGCGCCTTGGGAAGCAACCCTTGTAGCTGTACAGCATGTTGGATCTCTTGGGGAGGGGGTAGTTGGTCCAGTATTTTACTGAAAACGTCCTTATACTCTTTAAGGAGAGTAGCAAATGCTGGTGGAGGTGGAGTAGTCAAGGGGAGGGCTGCAGGTGGTTCTGTGCAGATAACTTTGACTGAGCATTGAGTGAAGTCTAGTTTCCCCATCTTGAAATTGTATGAGCCTGTTTCTGTTTTTCTGAAAAACACAGTATTGTGCAGCAACTTTCTTATTTTGACAGGATATATCTGAAAACCCACCATATTTCTATTGAGGGTAATTACAGACGTATCCCAGTCTATGTAGGGTCAGTTGTGGCAAAGCCAGTCAAGGCCAGCAATAACATTGTGGCTTAGTCCTGCCATGATTGGCCCAGAGAGCTTAACCTGGATGTTCCCCATTCTCACAGAGAAGAGTACTGTCTCATGGGTAATTGCCACTCTTTGGGAATCAGCCACCTGTACTGCCTTGAACCTGCTTGGCACTTGGTCTAGCTGTTGAGCATCTGCAAACGTCTGGTCAACCATAATGTGATTGGCCCCAGTATCTACCAGTAGTTTGTGGGTGTTCCCACAGAAACAAAAGGGGTAGCCCAAGCAAGTTACTTTATTTGAAGGGTGACTGGCTTGAAGTATGGGGTCATTGCTATGAACTTGGAAGACGTTGAGGGTTTCAACTTTGTGAATGTTGTAGTTGCAGAGGCTCTTTGCTAGAAGGGATTGAGAGTGAGGGTCAAGTGGGGTTGTAGAACCTCTTGTAACTACAACCCCCAGGCTTTTCCAAGGTCCTCAATTTGTGCTAACTGGAGTTCCCCTTTGCAGGGGCGCTTAACCCCATTTTCCTGTTGGTGTGGCTGGCAGCAACCTACTTGGTTGTAAGCAATGCCAGGTGTGGGACAAGGTTAGGGTGGTGCGTCATTGGAGCGGCAAAAACCTATTGAAGCCTGATTATTAGCCTCCACAATGGCCTTATAGCAGTCATCAATGAAGGTGCAGCAACCTATGGGAACCCACCTGAAGATATGGGGTTTTAACCCATTAACTATCAAGGTAAGGAGCATGGCGTTCCTGTCAGTCATGGCTTCTGGAGTGGCGGCAAGATATTCAGGAATGGACCCAGTTTGCTTAATGGCTAAGAGGGAAGTTCACACTACAATAGGTGAAAAGGTTTCACTGTAGCAGGACTTGGCAGCATCCCTGAACAACACCCAAGTAACATCTATTTCCTGAATGACCCAGTTGGTGAACCAGACTGCAGCAGGCCCTGTAAGGCGGGCTGAAGCGGTGGCAACCCACATGGGCTCAGGCACCTGACAGATAAAAAAGTGGGTCTGTGGTGTTCCTGTCCATCAGTCCCCAAAATGTGTCCTGGGTCACAGCCAGGGACCGGCTTGGAGGAGTTGTCATTCCCCAACAGTGGTGAGTGGTTGGTCAGAAGCTTGTACTTGGCCTTCATAAGTGCAAACTCTTCCAGCACCTTCCCGATTACTAGGTGGGCATCTCCACCATATACTTTTACTTCAGCGGCGCTAGTTCTTCTGTGGGCCAATACCAATCCTGTAACAGCCTAGTAAATTCATTTACTTGAACTCCCTTCCCCTATCTGTCATCTCAAGATGCCTAGTCACTTTTTTCCACTCCTCCTGGGCAAACTTACTGGAGGCAAATCTCCTACAACCTTGGCAATAGGTATCCTCCTCTCCTTGGCTAGGGTAAAAGATATGGGGTAGCTCACTCATAGGGCTTGTATTTTGATTACTGGAAAAATTGGGCAGGGGTTGTAATAGGCTTTTATTTGTGGTCAGAAGGAAGGTCCCCTTAGAAACCTTCTGATATAATGCCTGGGTAGAGGAAAAAATATGGGTTTGCTAATACTTGGAGTCCTCCAACAATCTCTTGGACTCTTTGTACTTGGTCTTGGGCACATGCTCCTTTTTCTTGGGCTCCTGCACTTTTATCTTGGGCTCCTGCAGTCTGTTCTGGCTCAGGCTTCTTTGCTTGGTCTCTAGCTCCTTCTGTAGTTATTGTGGCCTTTTTAATCCACTTGATCCAATCCCTCTCAAGCCTGATAGCTCTCCCTTTTATAGCTCCTTGCTTTAGTCCAAAATCTCTCTCAGAACTCTTCTTTTACAAAGCTTAAACTATCCAGTTTTTCTTTTTCTACAATATATTAAACTTAATAACTTACTTCAGCCAATGAAAGCCCTGAATTTTCTGCTTCTGCACCTCATTTTTTAGGCTTTAACTCTCAAGTTAAAGCCCTCAAAAACAGTGATCAAATAGACTCTGTCTTGCAGCCAATCATACGCCTTGATTCAACTGTTTTGCCAAACAGTTCACCAAATGACTTACTCTTGACTATGGTTTGAACCCAAAGCTGTCTTGCTCTGGATAAAGAACTGCTCTGTGTTTCAAACAGTTTTGCTGTGATTCTTGTCACGTTTCCCTGGCAAATTTTGAGCGCTTCTGCATATGTTTTACTTAAGCAAATTTTGAACCCTCAATTCTTCAACGTTTCTCCAAGTTTCTCCGCATTTTCTTCCACGTTTTGCAATTTTGAACTTGCTAGTCACTCACCTTTTTGCCTCCCCTAGTTGTTCTTGGCAAATTTTGCTTATTCACCCTCACAGTTTCTCTGTCCTGTTTCTGGCCTCTTTCTGGCTCCTTACTGCTCAATCAAACTTAATAAATTCACAGTTTAATAACTGTTAATAATTTCTTTTTCTCTTTCTTTTCATATGATATCTAATTATTTTATATCAAATCTTTGGCAGCCTAAAATTCTTATTTAACTGCTTCTTATATTAATAATTCCTCTCCTAAGACACCAAAATCAGCATTCCAACCTCATTTTCCAATCTAGCTAGTCCTTCCACAACATCTTCTATTCCTGCACTACCAGAACTGGTTCTTAAACAAGATCTTCAACCATATCTTATAGCTCTTCAGCTGAACCAGCCAACAGTCCATCTTAGACAACACACAGCCCATTCCAGTCTTTCAACAGCTTATTTCCATCATCAGTCCTCCGGCTACTCCTCACTAGGAACCACCTTGGTTTCACCTGCATAATGAACCATTTTTGATTCCAAACTTTAATATGAACAAACAGTACCTCAACTAATCTTCACTGTGATCAAACAGTCCTTCTTACTAGTCTTCTCTGTTGATCCTGTGAACCACCTTGGTTCTTTATCTCAGTCCCTGTTACCAGAGCCTGTAGACCCAGGCATGAGTCTACATTGAACTGGCGTTTGACTGGGCCCTCACAAGTGGCAATCCACTTAGGCCATTCAACCATAGATCATCAAAGTCTATGCTGTTGTTTTCACTCACCCAGGTGATTAAATATGGGCTTTCAGTTGCAAAGTAATCAGCTTTACTTCCCAGAGGCCTGATCACACCAAGTTCTGCAGCTGCTTCCCCAAGCAAACCTCCTTAGTGACACCTCTGAGAAAATCTATGCCATCCAATACTCACTTTGGGTTCTCCCTAAAGCTCCCATGGAGACATAAACAAGGACATCCTATCAGTCTGTTAGGTAGGATGCTTGCTCACAGACCTCCTGTAAGCGTATCAGGGTATGTAGAGCCCTCAGAGCTCTTCCCCTCCCTGGCATCCCGCGCTACCTGCCAGGGGTCTAAAACTTACAGCCCTGGTAGCCAAGTGGCCTACCATGCTGGCACACTATTCTTACCATGGCAGTCCACATTGCCTGCCAGGGTCTAAAAATCTTCCAGCCTGAGTAGCAAATGTTGTAACTGTGCTGTTTTAGCAGAGTTACAAGGGGAAAATATTAGAGGATAGATAATAATCTTTATTGTGAGATAGTGATTATATAGCTATTGTGAATGAATGGATAGAAGGAACATGATTGGTGATCACACAGCTGGATGAAAGAGGGGGTGGCTTGATCCTGTTAATGAGTCAAGTGCCAAATCAAGGTATCCACTGTGAGGGATCATCATTTGCTCATGTTGACTGATTTGGTAATCTAAGTTGACTTCCGGGGTTGGCTTCAAGTGGCCGGGTAATTGGATTGCGGGTCACAAACCCGCTTGGTTGGAACCTTGCTGGCGGGTTGAGCCTGCGGTTTTGACACAAACAAAACCCATCAAGCTGGATCACTCCCCACCCCAAGCAGTTAAAGTTCCCTGCTGAGCTATCTCATTATTCACCCCCAAGCAGCCACAGTTTCCTGCTGGGTGAAGACCTCTAGCCCACAGCAGCCAATATACTCTGCTGGATGGAGACAAAATCTGCCCCTAGTAGTCTTTTTATCTACTAGCTAGGCCT
The DNA here is from genome assembly GCA_014839935.2 of Entomophthora muscae. NCBI lineage: Eukaryota > Fungi > Entomophthoromycota > Entomophthoromycetes > Entomophthorales > Entomophthoraceae > Entomophthora > Entomophthora muscae. Next base: position 63,237 of record QTSX02001562.1, on the reverse strand, counting down.
TATCTTCCCTAGTAGCCATTATTCCCTACTAGGCCTCTACCTGCAACTAATCAACAACACACTGTCAATCTTCAGCATAGCGTCTTTATTTGAAGCCAAATCAACTCTTGCCTGCAAAACCATTTACATATGGATCATCACAGCTGCCATTCAGGTGGTAGAACAGGTGGTGCGGTATTAAAAAAGGGTTTTCAGTCTCCAATAAACACTTTGTTCTTTCATTATTATTCCTTGTACTTTGGTGTATCACTATTGCAAACAGGACAACAACCCATGGAATTTTTTAATTAGGCTTTTGTTTTTTGGGGTTGTTGTCCTCATTGGGGCTTACACTTGATCACTAGGCGCAGCTACATATGCTAAGTGTGTACTATAGTGATCATTTGCCCAGAATGGGGCTCCTTAAGAGTGTAGGAGTCTGGGCCAGTCTTCTGGATAACTTGAACTGGGCCTTTCCAAAGGGAGGCAAGTTTAGATTCACACCTGTACCCTATATTGCTGAAGAAGTAACTGAGTCTCCTACTAGGTAGGTGGGTAGGGCAGGGCGTTTGGATGCAGCTTGTTCTAAGCCCTGCAACTTATGGTTTAGGTTTACAGTGTAGGCCTCTGATTGCAAGCAAATAAGGGTTTGAACAATCTTGTTGAGGTATGCCTCTGGGGACACAGCCAGGCTAGGCTTTATCAAGGAATATAGTAAAGGAGGGGGTACCTGGTTGCCAGCCATAAAGCAGTTGGAAGACTGGCTTGCCAGTGGAACAATGATATCCAATGTTATATGTAAAGATGACTGCAGGCAAGAAGGTATCCCATTTAGTCTCATGTTGGTGACTGAGCTTCCAGAGTATCTGTAACAGGCTCTCATTAGTGCGCTCTACTGTGCCATTTGTCTGTGGGTGATAAGGAGTGGATAGTGTCCCACAAATTCCCATCAGTTGGTTGAGGCGGGGGATGATATAACTAGTGAAATTTGTATAATTGTCTATCAGCAGAATCTGGGGGCAATCATGTTTGTATATGATATTCTCCAGGATGAACGTGGCTGTCACTAGTGCAGATTGGTTGGGGATTGCCTTGGCTTCTACCCATTCAGTCAGATGATCCACAGCCACAATGATGAACTTTTTGCAACTGTTGGTAACTGGCAAGAGCCCCACTACGTCAATGGCTATGGTGTGGAAGGCAAACTCAGGACGTACAAGTCTGTGTTGGAACTTGACCACCTTAGGTCTCTCAATGTTGCAGTCATGATAGGTGGCTAGCGTATCTACTACATCAGTGTACATTCCTTCCAAGAAGCAGTGTTGCTGTAGCAGGACTGATGTCTTCTGTATACTACCATGATCATTAGTCTTGTGAGCAGCCATCTCTGAGTCCATGCGTAGGGATAGGTGTATGTACTGTAGTCAAGAGTCTCCACAAGGCTTCAGGAGTTGTCCCTTAGAGACCTTGGTGTCAACAGCTAACTTCTTGAGAGTCCTCTGTATATCTACTGGTTCCTTCCCCCACAAAGAAGGATCCTTTCATAAGCTTGTCTTAGAGAATGTCAGCCATGGAGGATACTAAGGCAACAGTAGGAAGGCGGGAAAGACAGTCAGCATTCTGGTGAACAGCTCCAGCTCAATGAATGATTTTTTAGCTGTAGGCCTGGAGCTTACTGGCCCAAGGCGCCAGACGCCCTTTAGGATCCTTGAGGGTCTTCAGTTATTGCAGAGAGGCATGGTCTGGTACTACTGTGAAGTGTACCCAATTAAGATACACTCTGAACTGCTGGTGGGATTATATTACAGCTAGACCCTCCTGTTTGGTGACAGTGTAGTTCTTCTCATAAACATTGAGCGTGTGCAAGCAGTATTCAACATGATGTTTGAGTCCTTCAGAGTCCAGTTGGGAGAAAACACCCCCAATAGCAGTCATGCTAGCGTCTTTATGAGCCACAAACAGCTTGGCAAAGTCAGAGTAATCCAGTATTGGTGCTGCAGTCAGTAATCCCTTGAGAGCAGCACTTTCTGTCTTGCAATCCAGGCCCCAGAAGAATTCCACATCAGCTCAAAGGAGTTAGAACAGTGTATTGCCTAGGGAAGCAAAGTTTGGGATAAAGCGGCAATAATAGCCAACCAACCCCAGTAAGACCTTGATGTCCCTCTTGCTTACAGGCACCTGCCTCTTTTTAATGGCCTCTACCTTGAAATGTACAGGACAGGGGCCATCACAACCAATGATGAACCCAAGGAACTCCAAGTGCTCATTGAAGAAGTTACATTTCCTTGGCTTCAGCTTAAGTTTAGCAGCTAGAAGAACATTTGAACAATTTTTTCAGGGGTTCCAGGGGTTTGTTATTGGTGCAAAAGAAGACGTTAATGCCATACAGATAGACCAGGGCACATGAGGGCTTGAGGTCTCCCATCACAGAGTCCATAGCTTGGTGGAAGGTGACTGGGGAATCAGAGAGACCCTGAGGCATCCTGGTAGGTTGGAACAGCCTTTGGTTGGCAAAGATGGTATACTTCTCTGGGTCATCTGGAGAGAGATCAATCTTCCAGTAGCTAGGTATCAGGTCCATGGTCAAGAATAACTTGGCAGTGGGGATCCAGTAGGCAAGATATTCTTGTATTCTCACAGTACAATAATCCAACGTTTCTGATTGAGAGGCAAAGTCAACCAGCAGAGGGACATCAGAAGGCTCTGTTGTAAAGGAACAACAAGTGCTAGGGTCAGGCCCAGAATTGTCAGGAGGTAGAGGAATGGGGTAAGAGGAGGGAGGTAAAACCACAAATGCAGCCAAGGATTTCTCCTTGTCCTGGCTGCTTAGTAGTTTTTTGAGTGATCCTCATTGTACTCCTCAATGCCAGAATCATCAGTGAATTTTTCCTTGCTCTGACTAGCCTGAGGTTTAGTTGCTGAAGAACCATCAGGAGTGATGGAGGGATTGCTATCAGATTCCCAGGGAGACTCCAGGGAACCTGCTGAAGATGCAATGAAGGAGACATCCTCTTCATTGCTTCTGTGACGGTGGTGGGAGTCAGGAAGGGGCAATGAAGTATGCATCTTCTGAGAGGGGGAACTATCAGCCTTAGCATTCTCATGCAATCTCATTAGAGTCTCAGGGGTACTAATTTCTGAGGCAGCTTCAAGGTGTTTGCTTAGTTGGTCCTGAATGGAGTCAAGGAGAGCATGTTGAGCATCCACCTCATCTCTCCACTCTTTCTTTTCCTGAAAGGTCAGAACTAATTCCTCTTCCAGAAAACCCATCTGTCTCTCTTGAGCCTTTATAGTATCCTGAAGAGCAGAGAACTCCATGGTGCAGCCATTATGGATGTCTTCTGGATTAGGAGTTTTCTGTTAATGACCATAGAACTCCAGGGCATCATGCTAATTCATCTGAGTGGGTACCAAGGAAGAAAGGACATGTTCTATCTTGCTCATCCATAGAGCCATTCCAGAGTGGGAGTGAACATCTTCTGATATATTTTGAGCAAGGTTTGGGGGGCCAGAGAAGCTACCAGTTTGGAGGGTACCAGAATTAAGGGAGATTCTATCAGGAGAACAACCAGAAGAAGAAGGAGGAGAATATTGACAGCATACTTCCTTTACCAAGGCAGGCTTCAAGAAGCAGGAGACACAGCTCATGCAAGTTGCTTCAGCCATGGGGTTGGCTGAATTGGTATCAAGGAGGTAAGGGCTTCTTCAATGGAGTTCATCCAGGACATCATGCTTGACTGAGAGCTGGCAACTTCCAAAAGTTATTGGTAGTTAGGCAACCACTGGCTTAGCCCTGGTTGACCATAGGAAGAGCCATGGAGTCTACCAGATAGAGAACCAGAAGCAGTTAAGGTTGATCCTGGAGTGGGTTGGGCAGAAGGAGCCGCAGGTATAGGAAAGGACATCTCTCCCTCCACAAAAACAGGGCCACGGGGGTAGGAAAAGAGGAAGCTGTGGTTTGTAGAAGCCATGAGCGCCAACACTGTAAAATATGAAGCCTGGGTGCTGATTTATACAAATAGTTAGTCTACTACTTTTTTATCTTAATATTATACCTGTTGTGGTATAGTGACAGCCTGGGTAAGGACAGAAGAATATAGGAAGATAATAAGACAAAACTGGTATTTATTATGATAGTGCTGCAGTTATATAGTAGGAGGCAGGGGAATTTCCACCAGAGGAATGGTGGCACAGACAGAAGGACTTTCCTAAAGGAGGAGAGTGGAGAGGTGCAGTAGAAAGGGCCGCGCAAGAGAACAACCTGTTTCACGCGCCTTGTCTAATAGAGGCAATTGACAATAACTATGTTGTCCTATTTATAACCTCAAAAGTAAATCCCACACCTGATGTGCATTCAAAAGGTGCTTTAAATACCCGTTTTAAGGCTTTCTTAATGTAATTAACCCTAGTTAAACTAGGTTGAACTAAAGCAATTGTGTGATTGTTCTGTTGCTCAATCTTTAAGTGGACAACTTAATGTCTAATCCATTCAGGATCTGCAACAAGGATAGAACATCTGATCATTTTAGTTGTAAGATTGATTAATTTTAACTATGATCATCCAATCAGAAGTTAATACTGGGATAAGGTTGTAGCAGGATCTGAATGTGGAATAGAGGATCTGGCTCTTTGTGGTGGCCATTAATTATCCTATCCCTACATAACTTTTGTACTTTATATTAAATAAACTATCAATCATTACATATATATTATTATTATATGCACTAAGCTCTTAGAATTACTCAACTTAGTCTTTAATAGTTAAAAATGTGTGATTCAAGTAAGCAAGATTACAATTATCAACTAACCAATACCTCTTGAGATAAAAAATGGCTCAAAACATAAGGATTATTACAGAGAAGCTCAAATCCTTGATCAATATGCTCAGGCTTAATAAATGCAAGAGCAACAAGCTTCTGGATCAGAAACTTGCATTTATCAGTTATATCTTGAAGTGTGGGAGAACTGAGAAGGGTCTTGCCCTTAAGACATATATTAATATTCTGCTGATAATGAAAGAGACACCCTTGTACCTTGCCATTGAAAGTTTTTATAAAGGCATTGTATTGTGCTGTCTCATAGTCCATAATTACTTTGGGGCCAAGGGCTAAATCACGTTCCTTCTCTTCAGCAGCTAGGGTGACCTCATCTTTATCAGCATCATTAGGATTAGCCCTTGCCAAAAGACCAGGATTCTTTCCATCCTTAGTGGGAATAGCTTTAAGGCCCTCCTGTAGAATATTGAATTCTCTTAGGTATATCTCCTCTGAGGCTCAAGGAAGAAGAAAATAGGCAAAGTGGAGGACTTTATCATCAAGCTGGGCATTTGCTCCCCACATCTGATAGAATAAGTTAGAACATGTTTCAAATATCCTATCACAGAGCCAAGTCTCAGTAGAGCACAGTTGCTCTAGATTCTTATAGGTGGCATAACATATGATCCTGTCTTTTGCAACAAGTCCATCATTGTGAAGAAGGAACTGTTCATTGTCTTGTGCTATCTGCAACTCAGGAGTAAGTACCAGGTCTTCTAGTTAGGACACATTTTTCCAATTGGGTTTACTCTTGGCACCTATCACAGATTTACTTAACAAGTTGTTCCCAATCAGGGACAATTTCAAGGTTCTCTTTGCTCAAGTGCTTGGTGGCTTTTACTGCCAGGTGAGTGACTTTGATATTTTTTTTGGGACCATTTTTAGTAGGTAGCACTTGAGAAGCTTCTCAATCAAAGTGGTGGGAGGCATGCAGATATTTTCCTCTTTTCTAAGGTAACTTTATCCCATCCTTGGGTGCTTAGGCGTGAAGGGCAGCTTATGTCTTCACACGTAAAATGTTTGCTCTTTCTTTCTTGCCTCTGATTGTTTTAATTAAACACATAGCATCACTGACCATGCTTGGATCACCTTTGGATGAAATTAATGAGAAAATTTTTGGGAATCTCTTTGGGATCCTGAAGTAGCCCTTAAAATTGCAAATATTGTGGACTTTTAGTGCATCCCATGGCCCAGGAGGGGCGTGTTAAAAACCAGGAAAGTACTCATGTTGCTCATCCTCTTCATGTTCACCTGGGGAGAGTTTGGGGGAGGGCTCAGGAGAGGACTTAAAGCTTGCCTTTCTTTTCTTCTTGTTGATGAGATCTTCATCTCTCTCAGACTCATACCAGCTATGGGAGGTGAAATCATCAGAGTCCTTCTCAGAAGCTGAAGGTGTGGGGGTTTTCTTTTTCTGTTCATCTTTTTTAAGCTGTTTCTTAAGAATTTTTTTGTAGAAGAAGAAGCCCTAGTCTTAACAGTGTCCTTGGCAGTTTTTTATTAGGCTTTTTCTTATTAGGCTGGGGTTTCTTTGATTTATCCTATAAAGAAAAAAAGGGTTAGATAAATAACTGTGAGTAAAGTATAAAAAAATGAAAGTTAATGTTGTAACTGTGCTGTTTTAGCAGAGTTACAAGGGGAATAACATTTGGAAACTAGGTCATAATCTTTATTGAGAGATAGTGATTATATAGCTATTGTGAGTCAAGGATTTGAGGAACATGATAGTGTTGATCACACAGTGGGATGGTGAAGGGGGTGGCTTGATCCTGGTAATGAGTCAAGCGTTAAATTGAGACATCTGCCATATGGGATCATTGTTTGCTCATGTTGTTGGATTTGGCAATTTGAGTTGACTTCCTAGTCTGGCTTCAAGTGGCCGGGTAATTGGATTGCAGGTTGCAAACCTGCTTACTCAGAACCTTGCTGGCAGGTTGAGCCTGCTATTTGAAATTAAAGCTGAAAATATATCAAGCTGCGGAGGATTATTATATAAAAATGCTAAAAAAATCTTCAATATTTTTAAGATATGCAGTATTGAGGCTTTTTATTAAAAAAACTGGACAAACCTACATTTAAATGTTTATTCTTGACATTCTAAGTGTTGACATGTAATAAAATTAGTTGTTTAGACATTCAACCTAAAAGATAGTTTTAATTATGACTTATGACTTGTAGAAAGTCAGCATTATTGAGGTAAATCATTATAAAAACATGTAAATCTTAACTAAATTAAGATTGGGTTTTAAATCTAGTCTGTTTATAGGCTGTTTTGGTTTTTGGCTATAATAAAACTATAGTTATATACTTTTAAAAGCTAAATACTTCATATTGTAATAAGTTGTTTTATTGTTATTATGTGAAGTTTTGGGGTTCCAAGCTTACTATTTTATAAGCTGAAATTTTTAAGCTGTGTCTTTTTCTTATTAAACCAGTGAAGGTGTCAACTTTGCTGTTGTTGGCTTTTTTTATAGTGAAGCCACTATTGAATATTGCTTAAATTATGCTGTTGTGTTTGCTTAACTTATTGTCTCTGTCCCACTTTTGCTTTTATGTCGGTTTTTCTTTATGTTGGCATTAAATGACGCAATATAAATCCTAGTTTTAACATATACAGTAGTTTTCAAACCTGTTGAGATAAATGTACATTAGTCAGTTTAGAACACATAGGCTCAGTCACAAAAAGAATTCAACTGGAACCAGTTGAAGGTCAATTTGCTCAATAAAGCTTCTGTTTATCTATAGCTAGAAAACAAAAATAGTCAATCACACAACAAAATTAAAGTCAAATACCAAAAATGAGACAGCAAACACATGGAACTCAAATTCAAAAAAAAACCAATCCAGTCACATCCTGAAGCATTTTACATCAAATTTGATTATGAGTGTGTGGCAAATTTTATAAAAACAGAAAACACATGAGGTTCAGTCACAAAAGTGATGAACTCAAACACAAAATGACTCATTTTTTTTGAAAATATTGATTATTTTTGGGACTCAAATTGGAAATAGTGGATTTCAGGAGTGAATCCACCAAAATAATTTCAGGGAACTACAGCATTATTTTCAATGTATGTGCTTCTAAATTTGGGCATTTATGTCTGAGAGAATGCCTCAAATAGGAGCACTCATTTAAATAAATGAATTTTCTAGAAATACTTTGCTTTTCTGTTTTAATAGAATTTTCATTGATTTTAGTTTATTTTACAATGAGTTTCACCAGAAAAGATAACTTTGACATTGTCAAGGAGCAGTACCAGGAACTACTCCAAGCTCAGGCTGCTGATCAAGGGAGTGCAACCACTATGGTTCCTGTGTACACACAATTCAATGCAAGTTGTGAGGAGGATAAATTGTATGTGTCACCAGCCCCATCCACATGTGGCTTTTCCAATAGCCAATATGGTGCTCCCCAAGGCCAGGATCAACCTGCGCCTGTGCCAAATTTTAGAGACTGGATAACTGTAGTCCCTCCAACCCAATCCAACCAGTGCTTAAGAATTCAGGCCAATCAAATTGTGCCCTTCCTAATCTGGGTTCCCTTGTTTATCAAGCCTTCCAAAAACATCAAATCATAACCAACAAGGTGATATAGGAGTTTGTGAGCCTCAAGCAGAGCGGCGTAAATTTTCCCAAAATATCCAATTGGCTTCAATTTACTGAGGCAGTGATTACGTGTGAGTTCTGAGCCCTCTTGAAAAGAGGTGTTGCAAAGCTGGCCAAGAAGCCAAAGAAGCAGATTGCTCCCAGGTCAAGGAAGTGTATCCTATAATGCTCAACATCCTCCAGCAGGACCAATACCTCCAATTGACTGAGGTCTGTTGCTTACTTGGGCTCCAGGTCATATTCATTGCCAGCCACACTGCACAGCTCTGGATGCATGGGCTTGTAGTCAGTGATCTGATTCTGATCAATCAGCTGGCCAATGAGTTGGATAGTGGCTCTGATTTGCCCTATGACCCTTTGATTGATGCTTTATCACCCGCTGCTTGTCCTCTATTTCTGACAATCTCATATTTATAGCCTATTATAATTTGTCATTGCAAGTTCATGATTACGGCACTTTGAGTGAAAAAAACCACCCCCAAGGGCAAAAAGAAGGAACCAGAGGGGATTGTGATTGATGTGTTCCTAGCAGCTTCCCCAAAAGGGACTGTTTTTTATTAAACCACAACCAGCTACACCAATGGGTACTGGTACAGAAAATTACTCTCTGACCTTCTTGCCACCTGGAGCTTGGCCAATTAAAAATTCCAAATATTCCTGAGCCACCAAATTGAGTGCGCTGAAGTGACCTCTAAGAAAATACAAGCAGACAACCACAATGTCTCCATTTTCCCTGTTGGCCATGCCAATCTTCACCTGGAGGATGTGCTGTTCTTTAACATTGGGACACAATCCGTGAGCGCAAACCCACAACCTTCAGCCAGGTGGTTAGTGCAGCCAATGACCACACTGTGCTGTTTTCCTGTCACAAAGTTGTCAACATGTTCACAAAGATGGCCCTAAATACTCACAGCAACAGCCAATTACCTAAGGATCCCCAGCTACCACCTTGAAATTCCCTGGCATACAAGCTAATTGCTGTTCTCTCTGAGTCTGAATATGATGACATCCATAATGAATTCCTCTGAGCTGCTCAAGGCACTCAATTGCCATTGGGTCCTCCAGCCACCCTAGTCCCCATCCAATCCTCCCAGGTGACAAGCACCAACCCCCCAGCCAATCAAGTTCTCCCCCCACAATCCAGCCTATCAACTAGTTTGCCCCGCCCAATCCCATTTTGCCTAATGAAACCTACCCCCCAATAATTTTTATTTTATACTATATATTGGTTTAACTTGTATGTACTTTTTATTGTTATAATATATATTTTACATTTAACTACAGTGATAATTGATTTTTATCATGCCACAAGTTGAATTTGGCTGCTTTAATGTTTATTAATTCTATTGTTTTCTATTATAACTTAATATTTTCGAAACACTACAATAAAGTAAATTTAAAAACATCAAGTGCTACAGATCAGCCAATCAAAATGGCCATTAGTTTTTGCTGTCTTTGTGCTTGTAGCTTTTAAATTCACTTTATTGTAGTGCTTTGAAAATATTAAATTCATAATAGAAAACAATAGAATTAATTAAAATAATCCATCTCACCACATATATCTCTGGAATATATGACCTACATATAACCCCTAAGTGTGATTTTTAATAAATTGGTACTCTGCACATAATTAACATACCAAGTTAAGAATAAATTATATTGTACTTTGACAAAACATTTAAATGAACAAAACATGTTGTTCATGATACTAAAAATGGGTTGGTTTGTGTTTTCTGAAATATGTGATCTATATAACCTGTTTAAGTGGTTATCTTTTAATAAATGTGTACTTTGGGTCAAAATTGGCATATTGATTCAAGAAAAAATAATTTTAGACTTGGAAAAAACATTTACTTGAAAAAATATGCTGTTCATGATACTAAGAATAGGTTGGTATATACAATAAATATACAGAATAATAATACCAATCAAATAGTATTACTTAAAGCTAATAAAAAATCATAATTAAAATCAGATTTATTTATTAAATTTCTATTAGATACAATAGAATAGATATATTTTATAGGGATTTTTTTAAATATAAAGGGGTTGGGATAAGAACAAGGAAAACATGTTGGAATTGGAGGCAGTGATCAAGGTGTTGGGCGCAGTGGTGGCTAAAATCAAGGAGATCAATCAAAAGGTGAAGGACATGCTCAAGGAGGTGGTGGTAGAAGGTAAAAAACTGAACAAACTTATCATGAAGGCCGTGAAGAGCAAGATACCAAATAAAACTGACAAGCTTGTAACCAGGATCCTTAATGTACAGAAAGATGTTCTTGCCAACCAACAGTTCAATCCACAGGGGTTCACAACTGCAGAGGCGTGGTCAAAGGATCCTGAGATGTTTGACCACTAAAAATTAAAAATAAATAGAAAACAACAGAAGACCAGCAACCAACTAGTGGCAGATCACATGAAGCAGTCCCTGTCAAGGGGGCAACAGATAAAGATATAAAAGAAGGTAAAAATAAAATATTAAATAAATAAAAAGGTTAAACTAAATTTTTTATTTATAAAAGAGAACAAAGGAGTAGTCTGCCAATACCTAAAGCCCTACATATCCCAAGCCTTTTACATCAACTACGTCCTCACATAGGGCATCAGCTGGTCCTGACGTCAGCTGCCAGCTCCAAAATGATAGAAAAAATTAGAAACAAATTACCCTATGAAGTCAGAACAACTTTCAAAGCTCCAATCAACACCAGATGTCACTGAATGGCGGGTCTTGGCTTTGGTTGCAGCCCCTAAGCTCCACCTTGACCAGTATGTTCTGTCCCCAAAATTCTGCAAGCTTCTTGTCCTCCTTGTTTGGGACTTTTTCAAAACCATGCCATATTAAAACTTACCCAAAATGGAGAGAGGACAAGAAGAAGTCTGTTTCTGTTTCCTGCCCAAATACACATTATCACATGTCCTAAAAAATTTAAAAGAAAAAGTAACCAACCTTACCAACAGTTTTTCTGTTGTCCTGCCTGCTTTTACAGGCGTCCTCAGATACTTTGGGGATTCCTGGTGCTCCAACAATACTGTAATCCTGCCAATCATGGAAACCCCTTTGCTATCATGTCCCTTAAAGATAAAATAAGTACCCTATACAATTAATTTTGTGAGTTCTCAGCCTTGTTTACAGGGCAGAGACTTCACTTAATTGTTTACCTAGGTCTTGTTGTAATGATGGGAATTAAAGCAGAAGCACACAGCACGTTTGACATAATAATAAAGCTGGATGAAATTAGACATTTACTAGATGGAAAAAAATTGCGTCTGGGTACATCTCAATAGAGCACATTATTCAAGATGCAGTTATTCTTGCTGCCACCTATGGAATGTCAGCTCCACTGCAAAAAAACCTCCTGGCTAAATGTATCACAGTGCTCCTGTACTCAAGCTGCAGCAATATATATAGTACGGGAGCAATGTCAACATATGCTTTGGCAATACAGTAGTTTTAAAAGCTATGGCAACAACCAAAAATACCTCAGATTTAAACAAAATGATTTCAGATTTGAAAAAAATCCAGGTTGCGCAAGATTCAGGATTCAATTAATTTATTAAATTTCAGTTAATAAATGAACTGTCAAACAAAAAAAAAATTTCACTAGCCCATAATACAAAATTATATCAAACATCAAGGGGTGTAGTTCAAACCACAAACAAAATGAACTGACACAACAAGTGAAATGGATGGATGCTGTTCCGGAGTATATTATAATCCAATCAGGATTCATATGAGGCACCAACAGAAGAACTAAAATGAAACAAAACTTGAGCAATCTAGAAGCAAGATTAAACAAGCACAAAACAAAATGAACTCACACAAGATGTGTAGTGTGAGCAGCCTAAAATAGAAAATATAACAGTTTAATAGCCAATCAACAGCTATTCAATTTAGGAACAGAGGCATTTTTATTAATTTTCATGACTCCAGATTTGTATGGAATGGTTTTGAGAACCTTCCAAATATGGACTCAAGATTACAATAAAAATAAATCATAAAATTTAAACTTCTACTTTTAGTGATTTTATCCTAGGTTTTTTATAATGGTTTTTACAAGCAATATCTTTGACGGCTCCAGCAGCCAAGCCAGCAGCCAGACCAGCTTCAATGGAGGCAAGGATCAGAACATGGAGGCACCTGTTTACACCCAAACCTTTGAGGCGGGTAACAAGGAAGCTGACCTGTACCTGACCACTGACCCCTATGGCTTTGACTTGTTCAATAGTCACTTTGGGTCTTGCTCTGCCCCCACTCCCGTACCCATCCCTGCACAAGCTGCCCCTCAACCAACCAATTAGGATGGCAAACTTGATTTGGAATAACTTCTTGCCACTGGCCAACCTGCCCCCCAGCCAATCAGGCTTCAGATCCCCTGGCCCAGCACCCCAAGCAACAAATCATCACTGCCCAAATTCTTCAGGAAATTGTGGCACTGAATCTACAGGGTCTGTCCTGGGAACAGATTGCCGCCCAGTTGCAATTTACCCGAGCTACTGTCATGCAGGAATTCAACAACCTGATTAACAGGGGGAATCTGATTGGGATGGTCAAGAAGCCCAAGAAGGCCCCCAGGTCCCAAATCAATGAGGCGTACCCAATCATGATTGACCTCCTCCAGCGGGATCCCAAGCTTCCATTGACCCAGGCCCGGAAGCAACTTGTGCACCATACCATATGGGTGTCTGAGCGCATGGTGCAGCTCTGGATGTATGGGAAGGTGGCTTCCATAAGGACTCTTACAAATTTTGCCAGCAACCAATGGAATGGTGCTGAGGATTCCCTGTATGACACTGCCATTGAATCAACCCTGGTCCAATGCCTGAATAGCCTAACTAATGATGTCATGTTCATCTCCTATTACAAGCTATCAATAGCTTTTGATGATTTTGGTGAGCAAGGAAAAGCTGTCAACAAGAATAGAAGGAAGAAGGTCAAGAAGGGGACGTTCATTGGTGCATTTCTGGATGTTTTAGCCAAGGGTTTTGTCTACTATTAGACAAACCTAGATTTCATCAATGGCTACTCATAAATCCACATCCTCAGTGGATTAATTGACTCCTGGGATGGCTCAAATTCCAAGTACCAGGTTTTCTTGAGCCACCAGATGGAGGGTAGCTCCACTGACCTCAAGGCCATCAAAGGATGTGGGCACCAGGCCTCAGTCTACCCCGCTGGCCATGAAGGTTTCCATCTGGCTGATGTCATCTTCTTCAACATGGGATCCACATTACGGGAGCTCCACCCTCAGGCTTTCAACAACCTCTATCTTGGGGTCCTTGACCACAATTTTCTCTTTGGCTGCCAGATGGTGGCTGACTTGTTTGCCCAAATGGTTTTCCATGTGAATATGGGCAACCAATCACATAAGGATAAGCGCCTTCCACCTCGGGCCACTGCCACTTACCAGCCCATCCAGCCAATGATCAATGAGGAATACAACAAGTGTTATATGGCAGCCATCATGCAAAATACTCCTGCCTCCACCCCTGCCACCAACACCCCTAACCTGCAAGCCCAACCCACCCAATCCCAGACCCCCCAGGCCAGCACCACCTCTACATCTTCCTTCCCACGTTATTCTGCCTCCTAGGCATCACTCTCCCCCGCCCCAATAAACCATATGTCACCAAAATTTTCTATTTATATTATCTTTTTTTGAATTTCAATTGTTCATGTGCTCTTTGTTTATAGTTGGTTTTATTCTTTATGTTCAGCTTATTTCTATAAAATCATATATTTACTATGTTGTGTATCTAGATCCAGAACACAGTTGTTTTTAGCATTTAAACATAGCCCCTTGTGAAAATATTAACAACAATTTGGTGATCAGCTAAAATTGAATTAGAAAATTATAGTGTTAACTGTTTTTAGATAAAGTTGTTACTGATCCAAATTCAAAACCTTAATAAACTTTAAGCCAATCAGGAGTCAAGTGATAAAGTGATTGTTGTGACATAAAGGGTCATTCAATAATTCTTTGATGCATGTGCGCTAATTAATATGATTGGCTGGATATTTTGCCATTGTACGCCATTGCTGCTGTGGCAAGTTGTTGATGGACTAGTGCTAACCCAGTAGCTGATTAGGCACTAGTCCATCAACAACTTGCCACAGCAGCAATGGCGTACAATGGCAAAACATCCAGCCAATCATATTAATTAGCGCACATGCATCTAAGAATTATTGAATGACCCTTTATGTCACAACAATCACTTTATCACTTGGCTCCTGATTGACTTAAAGTTTATCATTAAGGTTTTGGATTTGGATCAGTAACAATTTATCTAAAAACAGTTAACACTATAATTTTCTAATTCAAATTTAGGTGATCACCAAATTGTTGTTAATATTTTTACAAGGGGCTATGTCAAGCGCCAAAATGATATGGTAATCAAGGAAACAATGTCAACACAAAGCAAACAACACATATTGAGATGAGTGTAATACATATACAAAATGGGTAAAAAGATGGGATAATGTAGTAGATGGGAAAACAAAACAGAATAAACAAAGAGGCAACAGTATCAAAATAATAAAGAATTTATTGGGGCAAAAGCTATAAAAATATATGGAAAGGTTAGTAAAAAAATCAAATGAGAGAACTTGAAAAACTACTCAAAGACCTCAACTTGGCAATTGCTAAAATCAAAGACATTGACTGCAAGGTCAAAGCCAAAGTTAAGTCCACCGTCCTCACTGGGGACATAATTAACAAGGTGTCTGCAAAGGCACTAATGTCAAAAATGCCAGACACCCCAGAGAAGACCATCAAGCGTCTTCTCAACATCCAGAAGACAGTGGTTGAGGGCCTCCAGTTCAAGGCATACAATCTTTCTGCGCTGTCTGTTTGGGTTAACAACCCAGAGATGTATGAATATCTCAAACCCTCCAAGTGTGCCAGGGCAGAGGATACTGAATTGCCAGTGAAATTGATTGCGCCAAGAATGGCCAAGCCGGCCAAGGCTGTGGGCAAGGAAGAAACACAAGAAGGTAGCCTAAAAAACAAAATTAATAAATTATCAAAAAGCTTGCCTTTTTTCTTAGAAAACGTAGACAATGAACTCCACCAAGTCCTGGTCCCCTTTATTCCGGCCACCTATTATGCAAATTACGCCACTCATGTGGCCAATCAATTGTATCTGCCTCCCCCTGTTGTGCGGGAGGTGGAGGACCGTATTCACGGGTCCTTTTTTATGTCCAGGGAGGCATTGGATGGGCTGACACATGGAGAGGGGGCATCCAAGTGGGCAGTTACTGCCTACAAGGATGCCCAACTGGTCTGCCTAGACCCAGTTAGCCTCAGTGAAGTTTACTGTGTAAACTCCATTGAGCTTGTTTGGGACGTCCTGGCAACGCTTCCATTCAAGAATGTACCAGAGATGGGCCGGGCTCATGCGGCTGTTTGCTTCTGCTTCCTGTTGGAGCACACCCTGTCTTATCTATTGGAGAACTTTGGGCGTGCAGTGGGCAAATTGGCTGTTGCAGACTTTGGGATAGCCTGGAGTGCAGATGAGACAGGGCTCCCCTTGGCAGTGGATCTTACCTTTGCTTTGACCAGACACAACAAGAAGATCAGTGTGGTCTATAATAAATTGTGTGAGTTCACAGAAGCCTTTGTTGGGCAAAGGCTTCACTTGGTGGTTTACCTTGGCTATCTTTTCTTCTTTGGGATGAGTGCCAGCGTAGAGGATCTAGATGGGGTCCTTCTGGGAATTGATGAGGCCTGGCTTGCATTTGACGTGAAGAAGGTCCCCCCTGGATACAACTTAGTTGATCATGTGATCCAGGACGCCCTGGTCCTGGCTGGGATATACCAGTTTGTAGCCCACCTGAAAAGCTGCTGGTTCACTCCCACCTGACCCTACTGCCTTTCACCAGCAGGAGGGAGTATTTCAATAAGGGTGTATACACCGTTCACAGTGTGGTGGTGGAGGTTGTGTGCCACCTCCATTGCGGGGTGGGTGTATACCAAAGAACCCACTACAGGCGCACACAATAAAAATATGATTCCAATAAATTTTATTAGAATTTATATTATTTTTATTATAATAAATTTTTATAATTTTTATTTCAGCAAACCAGTTTTGCAAAATATATTGCAGAAACAGTTTTCATAAAAGCATAAAATTATAGTTAATAAAATAAGTTTTAACTTGTACATTTTATGTTTAATTTTTTAAAAACTATTTTTATATTTATTTGACAAAAGTGATTTAAATATTTTTGTGTAATCCAGTATTGAGCAATTGGGATTACCTCAGATGGCATAATAAAATAATATATAATAAAATAAATAAAATACTTACATCTATTGATTGATCTTCTGAATGTGATTGCGGGTGTAGAAACATCTAAATATAAAATGATAATTAATAAATCTTGAATAGTAAATAAGAGAATATAAAAAAATTGGACACACTAGGCCTTTAATTGATTGGCTGTTTGGCTAGGCGTGCGGGGATGAACAAATCAGTGTGGCCATAGAATTTGGCCACAGTATCAGTTAGGAGGGTGTGGATCCTGGCCTGCAGCAACTTAAAGAGGTCCTTGGTCCTAGTTGGGGTTCCTTGCTTGACAACTTGCTTGAGCCACCCAAAGACTTCCTTGATGAGATTTAGGAAGGGCAAATAGGCTGGGAGGAAGAGAAGGCATAAATTTGCCGTGGCCAATTGCTGGGGGCCCACAGCAATGATGGTGTCAATTGATGGAAATTCTTCAAGAATGTCAGCCACTTTGTGGAGACCAACATTGTCCAATAAAATGACATTGGTGAAGCCAGGGCTTGTGCGCCTTAGGTGCTCCTGGACTAATTAGAGAAATGATAGGAAGGTACAGCTGTTGTGGGAGCCCAGTATTATTTGGTATAGCTCAACCCCCTTTGGACCAAGGAGAGCCACCATTGAGTAGGCTGTGGCACAGACTGCAGCACGCCAAGCTATCCTGTCATTGGAGCCTTTGGGGACATAGCCATATGCATTGTGCATAGATGAGGCAAATGCCAAGTTGTCAATATAATAAAATTTGACCGTCATAGCTTTGAGGGCAGTGTATGCCTCTGCGTAGTTTTTCCAGACGTCAATGAGGCTGGGCTGTTTCTGTTGTAGGGGGATACCCTGAGCTTTTTCCAAGAAAATTGCATTCCCTTCACCAGATGGTAGTAAAAGGAAATCAAGGCCTCAATCCCAAAAGTAGTTTTAACTATGGCCTGTATATTTTCCAGTTCAAGATGGCAGTCCCAGGTGATCCACTGGTGGATTGCCCATTTGTGCTCCTTGGTGAGCATGGTAAAAACACGCAAGG
The DNA here is from genome assembly GCA_014839935.2 of Entomophthora muscae. Taxonomy (NCBI): domain Eukaryota; kingdom Fungi; phylum Entomophthoromycota; class Entomophthoromycetes; order Entomophthorales; family Entomophthoraceae; genus Entomophthora; species Entomophthora muscae. The sequence continues at coordinate 45,540 of QTSX02001562.1, read as the reverse complement.
ATTTCTCTGCGGCAAGGACACAACCAGTATTGATGAATTTTTGGAAGGTCTTGCTGGCGTACTTGGGATCCACTCCAACAAGGGCCGCGGCTGCCTTGTAATCACCCAATTCCCGCATTAGCTTAAGCAGGATGATGTGTTTGATTTCAGGGATGTGCTTCTGGGCGGGCTTTTTAGCAGTGGGGATTGACTCGTTGGCATTGGGCGCAACACAGGGCATAGGTACCTTGGTATAGAAGGCACAACCTTTTTTAACACCAGCTGTCCCTCATTGGTTTGGTAGAACTGGGACTCCTTGTCATCCTTCTGATTGCCATCACTGACATAGGGCTTGTATCTAGTATCAAGTACAGGCTTCACCTTCTCCAGCATGGCTGATGGGACCGGCTCTTGCCGGTACACAACGTCAAACACATACAAAGTAAGTTATACCTCCTTGTTTCTAACTGTTTTGGTAGTGGTAACCTTGGTGGGCTTCCAGGTCAGCTTTGGGACCTGGGGGTTTATGCTCTGCACCCTAGCAGCTTGTGCTCCTTGAACTGGCTGTGTCAGTGCAGCGTCACTATGAAACTCTCCTCTCCTGCCTCCCTCCTGAGTAGGAACTTGTGTTGTACTAAGTCTATTCTTTGACCCGCGGGGGCAACTGCAACCGCGGCGCACAATGGGTGCAATGGTAGTCTGTTGCTGTGTTCCTTCTATTTTGAGAATTTAATAAAATATTAAACAAAACTTAATTAAGTTACTCCCTATTTTTAATTTTTGATTTTATCTGTTTATGGATATTCAATTAATATTTTTTCCCACCCAATATCCCAATTATAGATTATTTATTTCTTAGTTAGTTGTTTTTGGTTTTACAGCGCCCATTTTAGAATACTCAAAAAAATCCACCCATTTTCCTAGGCTTTACTGCCAAATTCAAACACCCAACACAATATTTTTAAAAAAATTGTTTCAGATCTCATGTCTTATTTTAGATACCTTGGTATCATTCTTGATTACAACCTATTGCACACATTACGTGAGTGATTTTGTTTACGTAGTGAGTTGCTATTTTGTTTTGTTTTTGGTTTGTGTTTTGACACACCTTGCTTGGGTGTATTTTGTCACTGATTCACATACAGTAGTTTTAAAAGCTATGGCAACAAGCAAAAACAATTCAGATTTAAATGAAATTAATTTTAAACAAATATATATTGATTTACAATAGATTTAGATTCATTTCAATTTTTTTTTAAGCTGAGTTTATTTTGTTTAAATCTGAATTGTTTTTGCTTGTTGCCATAGCTTTTAAAACTACTGTAGTAAACATATTTACACCAAAAATCAACTCACACCATTTAATTTGTGAATCAATATATTTAGGATTGTATTTTGAATGGTTTTGCTTTGTGTTTGAGCCTTTTGTTGCTGTGTTGACTCATTTTGCCCATTAACACCAATAAATCCTGTTAACAGAGTGTATATTTTAACCTGAGAGTTGGATTTTGTTTAAATCTGAAATCATTTTGTTTAAATCTGAGGTATTTTTTGTTGTTGCCATAGCTTTTAAAACTACTGTACTAGCAGGCTTAATTGATCTGAGAAGCTGTTGTAAAGTAGATTTAGGTCTGCTATTGCAAGAACAACCAAGAATATCATAGACCTACAATTATGACTGATTCCAAATTGGCTAGAGTTATCCCAGAATACTCAAAAAAACTGCCAGGTTAGTAATCATGTGATTCTCTGAGGATCTGAAAGGGTTTTGATCAATTTGCACTGGTAACCCTCCAGTGCCACTGCAAATTACTGCTAGAAAGGTTGCTTAGGAATAATAAACTATGCGCTAAAAATAGAGTCATTAATTAGTGCCGCCACCACTGGCATGCTAATGGATTATGAACAACTCTATGGCAACAAGTACCCAGCACAGGGTACTATGATATTGAATCCCATGACATTGCATGGATGCCTGACCCTGGGGGTTGATGCTGGCAGTCTGGGGATAGAAAGACTGACCAAGCAAGAGTTAGAAGTGCCAGATGATATTATCCTGGCAAGAGAGTGCAAGCTCTATAAAAGCCCTTCTATTAGACTAATGGAATGCAGATAAAAATAAGAAGATCCTACTGTAGAACGTTTTCACAGCAGAAGAAATCCAAGTTCAAATACCTTAGTCAGTTCTTGAAGACCTTAGCAAGCCGCCAGCTTTGAAAGATGCTTGCTAATTGCCTCCCTTGAACATTGCCAGATATTGTCCTTCAAGGCAACCCAAAGACGTTGCAGTAACTCTTGTTGTCATACAAGCATTCTATCAACATAATGACTAAGATAACACAATCATTTAATAAAGAAAAACTTAAGCAGACTGCCAGGTCTGATAGCAGAACCAAAAGTTCTGACATCTAGCTTCTAATCATTTCCCCCCTTGTAACTCTGCTAAAATAGCACAGTTACAACAATACCATGATTTTTATATCAAATATTATCACATGATTCTTTATTTTCATGTGAGTGCTTTATAAAACTTCTTAAATTAGATGGATTTAAAAAATAAAGTATGGACTTGTAATGGAAATCATTTAAGATCATATAAATTTCTATACAGTAGTTATCAAACCTGTTGAGATAGAAGTATATTATTCAGTTTAAACTGCATGAACTCAGTCTAAAAACAAAATCAAAGTGGATCCAAATCTATTGTATTTTAATATAAATTACTTGATTTTTGATTTTATTTTTAGACTGAGTTCATGTGTTCTAAACAGAATAATATACATTTATCTTGGCAGGTTTGAAAACTACTGTACTGTAGATTCAGAGCCTAAAGGTAAAAATGTGGGATTGTCAAATTCTTTTGTGTGAACTCACCAACTTACTGGAATATTTTTCATCCTTTTATATAAAAAAGTAAGTTGTTCTGGGATGAAATTTACTCTTTATGTTGGTGAGTTCACGCAACAGAATTTGACCATCCTGCATTTTTACCTTTAGGTTCTGAATTTACAGTATTAGTTATCTTAAAAAAATTAAGAAAAAAGAAAAAAGAAAAGAATTATAAAAACAGTTTTAACTGGTTTAAAGGTTTATTAAAAATGATTTTTATATTTATTAAAGAAAGTTTAGGCCTATAAAAAGAGAGCTTAAAGTTAAAAATCTGTGCATAGTTTTTTCATATTTAATAAAAGATGGGAAGTTATATACTTTGTCTTTAACATTTAAAAGTTCATCAGAATATTCTAAGAAACTTATCATTTGAAACCATTTGAAGATACTAGAGGGGGTAAATATCAGAAGATGCAGTCATATATACAAGAAAGTTCATTAATTAGGGTGGCTTACTAGAGGGTGTATTTCAAATAGGGTTATCAGTCTTTCAAAATAAGACATTTTTCTCTAGAACAAACTAAAAATAGTTATATTGGGCCAAAGATAGGGTAATAGCATTTATAGCTTTTGGGCTTCTATTACCTAACATGTAACTAATCATAGTCATTTTTGGTTTGAATGATTTATATTGCAACCAAGATTCCCCTCTCACCTGCCAATGTATCTCATAATACACAGGGGGTGCTTGATGAGTTACCCCATGAAGTATCTATTGGCATGGATAAGCCTGAAGGTGAGGACAAATTGTGGACATTATCTTTTAATTAGGAGCGCTGCCAATTCAACTTTGATGATCCCTGTGCAAGTTATTCCTCAGCTTTGAATCTTACATGAAACCTGTCACTGTGCCACTCCCTGATGGCCTGGTGGCTTTCCCATATAGTATATTAGTCACAATATCAATTGATAAACCTTATATTATTCTTTTTATTCTTCTCCCTTCTATTGGACTGTTGTCTTAAAAATAAAATACTGAACTGTCATTGGTTCAGTTGCAACATTTACTTAAGATAGTCTCAATAATATCAAAGGTTACAATTTTACCCTATATGATATAAGATTTTCTTAAATATTTTCATATATTTTAAAGACTATTCAAAGATTAAATTATGGTCATTATTCAACATATTTTTAACAATTTGAAGAAAAAATAACGTAATTAAGTTATAAAATAAGTTCCTGGTGTCTAGGCAAAACAAAAAAATAAAGACCCAGCTGCTTAATACCAACTTTGAATTTAAAAAAATACAGGTGAGTTTTAAAGAAAAGTATAAAAGAACCACATTATAAAACAATTAACTAATCCTTTAGATTAATAAGATAAGTACAGCCCATATTATCAGATTTAGATTAGTTTAAGCAGCCTCACTTGAATTTAAGCTCAACATTTATAGTATAAATACCCTAAGGTATCAGGCTGAACTGCCAAAAGCTTGCTTAACTCAAAAACTCTCTCCACTAAGCAACACTTTTAAATTTGAATTTGAATTTGAAAGTGTGGTTGTCATCTTTTAAAAAAACCAAAGTATTGTTTATTGAATATACGCAAGGTCTGCAGGATGCGCAAGGAGACTGGGGGAGGGAAGAAGATGAAAGCAAAAGGCGGGGCAGCAGCAGCGCCTGCCTACGCAGGGAACGGCCACAAAGACTGGGAGGCCCAGGCAACAGCAGGCAAGATTGCAGGACAGGGTGACAGCAAAATACCCCTATTTTGTGAAACCAAAACCACCAAAATAGGGGTTCCAGAAGCCAGGCTCAGTCCAGGAGAGGATTTGGATGATTCCAACTGGCTGGATAAGACTTCTAATAAGGATTTTACTGCTTTGCACATGAATCTCTCAACTAAGCAAAAAAATGAAATCCTGAGTCAACAGAGACTTTTCCAGGATCTTCTGAGCTTATACAATATTGACAGACTCTCAGCCTAAGACTGGGAAGACAATGATGTATGTCTCCAAGACATAATTAAATGGTGCAGCTTGGGCTTGACGCTAGAGCAAGCCAAGCAATGGCTTCTCCATCAGTTTACTGTGGATGCGGCTACTAAGTGGTATTATGCTGGCATTAATGTTGACGCTGCGTCTGTATTTTGCAAGCACCAAGTACCAAGAGATGAGGCTTTGGCATGGGTCAACACAGGACTGCCCCTTGATTCCATTGCCTACATTGCTAGATTCTGTGTACCATTTTCACAGGCCAAACCTTGGATAGCAAATAGGTACCCTGCTTCTGAACTTGTTGAATTTATTAAGTCAGGCCTGCCTGATGAATATGCCGCAGCAATCTTGGAGCTGGGACTCTCCCCCTCTGAGGCCAAGGACTACTTTGAGGTGTTCCCCAACGCAACAGCCTTGGCATGGGAAAAGGCAGATATCACCCTGGACAACACAAGGGAGTGGGCTAAGTTTGGGTGGAACCCAGTTGACTGCGGTCCCTGGGCTAAGACCAATTTCACCCCCCTTGAAGCACAAGCATGGGCTACCAAGGACCTGGACTGCACCCAAGCAGCCCATTTGGTTAACACAGGCTGGGAACCTAAGACATACTTAGAGTGGGGGCCTTTTACAAATATTCCATACAATAATGCTTGCAAATGGAAAGATTCAGGATACCCAGCCACCGTGATGCGGTACTGGGAAAGCCAGCAGGTCTCAGTTGACGAGGCCATGGCATGGGCACAATCTGGAGTGGATGCGTCTCTCCACAGTAAGACAGCACATCTGAATATGGGAAAGTTCCCCCTTGACCACTGGCTTAAATGGAAGGCCGCTGGCTTTGACTTTCTGAAGGCTGCAGAGTGGTTTGTACATGCATTCAATGTGGAGACAGCTGTGACCTGGTCTGAAACAGGGTTCATGCCGGCTGAGGCCGACCAACTCAGAACAGACCAGGTTAACCCCAAGTTGGCCAGAGAATGAAAAGCGGAGGGATTCAAGGTACACAAGATTAAAGAGTGGATGCAAGCCTTTGCCTCCCCAGATCTGGCATTTGAGTTCCTCTCAGCTGGAATGACAGCTGGTGAAGCAGCTGAATGGATTGACAACAAGGTGGATGCTAAGGCAGCTCTCATCTTCAAGAATGAGAAGTGGAGCCCTATTGATCTTCAGAACTGGTGCACAGCAAGAGGCCGGAGCTTTTAGGAGGTGGCTATGTTTATCCTGGCAGGGTTTGCTCCAGATGAGGCTGATGTCTGGTTGGACAAAGACATTGACTGGCCCATGGCCAGGGCCTGGACTGGCTTGAGGATTGAACTGGCAAAAGCATACAAGCTACATTGCCAAAACTTTGATCCTATTGAACTTCTTAAATGGGTAAAGGTGGGGTACACCACAGAAGAGGCAATCTTCTGGATTGGCCAGAAAGTACCTCTGGCCCATGCTAGTCCTCCCAAGCGTAAGAGTCAGACTCAGCAGGAAGGGTTCACTTATAGCTCCTTGTGCAGCAACAAAGGTGCATGGAAGGGTGACATGCCCTTTGAAGAATACGTTTGTGAAAAACTGAATGGCCCTGCTATGGATTGTATGGCACCCAAGTCAGTATTAAACAATGCAATCCGCCTGTCATTACATAAACTGCCCAATAGTGACCATGAAGGGTATATGCAGGCCATAAAGACGTTCTTTGAGAGTGAGTTCTCAAATGCTCAGCTTTGCTTTCACTACGCTATCAAGCAGAATACTTGGATTTAGGGTTTCCTGATACAGAGTCTAGAGACAAGGCGGAAAAGAAGGGTATTAGCTACAAAGGCGGACACATCCAAATGAAGCGGACTTCTTTCATCAACAAGCGTACCAAGTGGATATCTTTCACTAACGTACTGACTGAGTGTGAAGATAGCGCGTGGGTTCAAGACACTATCAAAACTGGTCTTTGCTATTACAGGGACATAGTGGCATGGCACACTAAATGTGCGGATATACTGCCATCTAACTTTGTGCCTACTACAATCCATGCTCTTCTGGACCCCTCTCCCACAGTTCAGGAAAAGAAGATTTCCATTCCACGCTTCATCTGTATTCCTGGGAATCCCAAAGTAATTGCAGTTGAAGTGGAAGGAGAGAGACAAGTATGCCAGTTCTTTTACAGATTAGGCCATACACTCAGCCACTGTCATCACAAACGGAATGCTTACTACTGGGACATCATCTTTGAGCCAGATGATGGTATAACTAGAATCAAGAATTGTACATTTCTTTGCCCAAACCCAGTGACGTAGATACCCTCTAGTTTTTCTCATCCCCATGAACTTCTGGCCACTAGAGCTGCACTGGCTCAGAGACACTCTAAAGCTCAGGCTGTGATGGCGTCAAGATTTGACAATGAGGTCACAGTGCCCTTCTGTGATCCCACAGCCCCGTCTGAGGTTGAGCTCCCCCAGCAGGACTCCCCTACCTGGAAGCCACATGATGAGTGGAAGAAGGAAGCGGAAGCTAAGTGGAACCAGAAACCCAAGAAGAGCAAGACTGCTAGACCCAACCCTCCTAGTGAACACAAGCCCACTGTAAACTCTAAGCTGACTAGCAAGCTCACTGTGAACCCTAAACCAACTAGCAAGCCCGCCAAGAAAACCCCTTGTGCCGTTCCCATGGATGTAGATGACATGGAACAGGACTTTAGTCCTGCAGAAATTGCTGAAGCTCAGGCCTCAGCTAAAAAGGCTCCAGGACTCTTCCTTGACAAGAGCAAGTGGAACCTGGAGTCTCCCACCATGGCTGATCCATCCCCTAACCTCCCCAACCAACAAAGCCCCCCCGCTGATGCAGCACCTCATACCTGTGGGTCGGGCAACCAGTTATGAGGATTGCAACTATCAACGTGAGGGGGATTGCAACGTTGAAATTGAGGTGGGAGAAACTACACTATATAAAAACAAATAATAATATTGACCTGGTGATCATGACAGAGATCCAGGCTCAACAACTTGCATCCAAACCAGACTTCTCACCAGACCTGGCAGCACACACGTGGTCAAGAGAGAGTAAACTGAACGGACTCTGGATGGATCATGTAGCAATTGTGGCCCTGAGAGACAACATTGCCATCAGCTTTGTGGCTATGCACCTAGATGGCCAAATTCTAGTGACAAAAGTCAGAGATGTTAGGAATGATAAGACACTCACAGTTGTTGGTGTATACCTGGAACCTGGTGGAACCCAGGGAAGTAGGGAAGGATGGCAGATCCTGTTGTCACTTGACCTCCCTGACCGTACTCTTTACAGTGGGGACTTCAACACATACACCAATAACCAAAGAGATACTTACCCATGTTGTCAGCAACTTCATCCCTCTGCGCACCTGATGGAGGGGTTTCTGGAAGCGCAAGGAGTAGTTGAGACTATTGCCAACAAGGACCTGGATCTCACCCAGCTGACAAGGTGGGGGTTATGTGGAGGGGTTTCCGGTGTCAGGCGCCATACTGGACCATATCTTAATCTCTGGAGATATCTCAGAGGAATTTACTGGATCCCAGGTTCAGGTAGCTCATATCTCAGACCACCATATTGTGTATATTGATTGGGACTCTGGTGTCACCCAATGTGCTACACAACAGTGGGTCATACGGCTGTCCACTTTTTGTAACCACAAGTGGAAGGAGATGATTGAGAGAGCCATCCTGGCAATGTCCTCCCCCCAGATGGGCCCAGTGAAATCACCCAGTGGCACATGGTTGGGCATCAAAAGGGAAATTTGCTCATCCACCATCTCCTTTCAGAGGAGGCAGAGGAACAATGAGCTCACAACACTGCATGCTTTGGAGAAAGAATATAAGGAAGTGGCCAAGAAGGACATTCTGAAGTTCAACATTCTCCATTTTCAGATCAAAAAGCTGCAGATGACCATTGAGAAGCGCCGTTGGACCAACACAACATACAAATTCCAATGTAGCTTTGGTACATCTACAAAGGACGGACTATGTAGCCTTGCTCAACGTCAGAGAGCATCTCCTTTCACTGAGATTGATACAGGGTGTGGTCTGAAATCTAAAGACAAGTCTGTGATTAAGCAGAAGATACAGGAGTTCTACTCTGGTCTTTATGCTCATGAAGATGTGGATAAGGATGCCCTCTCTTCACTAATGACAGAGGCTGGCCCAGAGCTCACACAATGTCCCCCGGCAATGCATAGACCTTTGACAGCAGACATCACACTGGAGGAGACTCTTTCAGCCATTAAAGAGTCCCCAAATGGCAAAACACCAGGTCCAGACTGTATTCCAGCAGATGTGTATAAGCCTATTAGAAATCTGATAGCACCCCATCTGACTAGACTCTTCAACTATGTCCTTTCCTCAGCCACCCAATTTCCTGAGGGGAATGAGGTGTCAATTTGCCTCCTCTTCAAGAACAAGGGTCATAGAAGCAATGTTAAGAACTGGAGACCAATTTTGTTGTCTAATGCGGATTACAAACTGCTGACCCAGATTCTGTCTAACAGAATCATGAATATTGCAGATGTGATCCTACACCCAATGCAGTTTGGCTTTGTTTGGGGCTGTTCCATCTGGGATAATATTCACATGGTTCAAAATACCCTCCAGAATAGGGTTAAATCAAATAAGGGCTACCTGCTATTTCTGGACATGGAGAAGGCGTATGATTGTGTGTTGTGGTCATATCTCTATGCTAGTATGCGGGCTGTAAACCTGCCGGAGGAATGGATCTGTTGGATAAAGACGCTGTACCTGAACCTTCAGGCACGCGTTATTGTCAATGGTGACCTGACTGAGAACATTGAAATTTGTCAGGGATTGAGACAAGGGGATCCTCTGTCTCCTATCCTGTTCAATTTTGCAGCAGATTTGTTCTTGGCAGCTGGAAACGCTAGGCTGAGAGGCTTCACTCATCCCCGTCAGAAGGTGCTCCGTATGGCTGCTTTTGCAGATGACACCATTGTGAGCCTGACCACAAATGAGGACTCACAAAATCTGACAGCCCTTCTGGAGCTCTACCAGAGGGCATCCAACACAAAGGTTAACATTGAGAAGACAACAATGGTTAAAATAGATGTGCCAAACTTTGCACCACTGCATGGCCTCACGCCTATCCCAGCCTGTGAAGCCTTTAGACACTTGGAAGTGTGGTTCAACTCTATGGATATTGATCTGCAGATCAATGAACAGATTCTTCTCAAGGCTATTGCAAACAAGATCAATGGGTGGCGTCATTTCTGGTTTAATGTAATTGGACAGGTTACTGCCCTAAACATCTTTGTGTTCTCCAAGATGTGATATATAGCACACATTGTACCCTTCTCCAAAGCCTTTGAGAAGAAGGTGTCAGCCATGACCCGCAACTTCTTGTGGGGTACTCCCAATATGTCCCCCGTAAAAATGTCAGTGGTCTCTCTCCCCAGGTCAGCAGGAGGACTGGGTCTGATAGATCATGTCCAGCATTGCAGAAGAATGTGGGAAAAAGGACTAAGGGAACTACTAGCAGCCCATACTGACTCACCAGAAGCAGGCAGAGCAGTTAACTGGGCGCGGGCTATCCAGATACCCAACCCTTCAACATTTGGTCTAAGACAATGGTTCTTGAAGAGAAAGAGATTCACACCCCCCAAAGACACTCTGGAGTACTGGCGCCGCTGCTTGGCAGTAATGCAAGCCAATGAATGGGAAATCTCTAAGAATCTTGATCTTGCTGGTCAACAGAATTGGGACCTTAAGGGCTTGCATCTGGAAGACAGAAATAGACAGATCAATTACAATCTGGATATGAAGAGCATTGTCACACGCCGGAAGACGGTGGTGTCCAAGTGTGGGAAGAAGGTTGTCCAAGACCCAAAGCCCAAGCCAGAATACCCCAAGATGGTTTGCAAGTGGGTAGAAGCCGGCAGATTGGTCACAATCACCCCCAAAGAAATGGCTACTCTGAAGCGGGTACCAATGGTGACAACAGGTGCACAGACTCTGACCTGGAGACTGTTCAATGTGGCCTTCTGGAGTGAGTCAACATTCCCAGTGGACCACCCAATTTGCCAGTGTGGGCTTTGCCCATTCAAAGATGCCAATCTGGAGCACAAATTTTTTGGTTGTATAGTTGTGTTGCAGTTCTGGACAAAAGTTACCCACATGCTGAACCTCTCTGTCCATTTTCAACCAAAGTTTGACATCTTCTTCATGAGGAGTCTCAATCAGGAACCCCCAGTAGTTTGAGCAGTTGCTTATCATCTTGCACTGTGGACCATCCACACTACCCGTATAGATGTGATCTTTGACAATGGACCTAACCTGGTGTCACTCATGAAGGAGAAATTCTGCTCCCTAATGGACAATACTATGATCTGTACAGACAAATTTGGCCACACAATTCCTGGTAACAGGAAAATTATGGACACCATTGTTGACTCATCCCACCTCATAGCTGAGGGAGTCATACAATGGAGAGACAGGCACACAGAGGACCTGCAGACAGCTACCCCTTCCTCTGGTATCCCTCACTTCCCTCCCCCCCACGGCCGTGTTTCCTTTTAAATGCCGTCTCTGAACCCTAATAAACCTGTGTTCCCTCAAAAAAGCTTGACTCAGTTGGTTAGAGTGTGGTGCTAATAACGCCAAAGTCACAGCTTCAACCCCTGTAGTGAGCATTTTTTGTCTTGCATCAATCTTTATTCCATATTTCCAACTTTTTACAAAGCTACTAGAAACAGTTTGGACTTGATTGGTAGGGTCTTCCTTACCCACAGCTCCTATTTTTTAAAAACTGTATGGTTTATCTAATTTGAAATCATGGTAACAAGTTTGATAGTTAAGGTATGATGTTTATGCTTTACAGGATAAATAATTGAGTTTCATAATAATAATAAGCATCCACCTTCAAACAATGTTTTCACTATATAAAAAAGAGAGTCAAGTTTGATGCAAGATAGATATGACAGTGTCAAGTATATAGTTCTGGGAAGTATATGAAACAAGATAAATAGGGAACTAAGAAGAGAATGATACTCTTTTGAAACCAAAAGATTGTTATTATATAGTATTGTGACAAACCACATATTGTTGATTGACATCATGGTAGTTGTGGGGCTTGTCCAGGTAGTGTTCTGCTTAGGATTCAAAAGATTGGATTGCATGCAACCTGAATGTGTGATGAGGGTACCCATAAATCACTAATTAACCAGGGTGTTTCTCAGGGGATTGTTTTCCAAAAGAGGAGTAATTGTAGGTGTTGCAACAAGATCTAGTAATATACTCACAGATAAAGATATAATATTTTTTTGGAAACTTTAATAAAAAAGTATCTTTTGCACTTTGAGTATTGGAGCAGCTTGTTTCTCTAGAGTTATTGGGGCATAGGGTGCTTGGTTTTTGCACTAACATATTTTCAGGATTCACCTTTTCTTTTAGCTTCTATTCTCAACCTAATTGTTACCTTGGTATATTATACTTTCATCTGGCTACCTATCTTCGGGTTTCTCATACAAATCTTTATAATTTCCCCTTTACTTCCTATATTAACAAGCACTTTTTTGTTAAATGGGTCTTTTTTCAGCCTTCTTAACAATTTAAAAAACTGTTAGTTCACTTTTTGAACTCATCTTACCTCTGCCACAGGATTCAAACCCAATATCCTAATACAAGAGTTAGTTAATTTTGCTTCAAAACTATCTTACCTATTTGCTTACACCAGCACTTGACTTTGGCCTTGATTTTCCACTCCTCTGGCCCTTTTTGCTTTTACTAAGCATTGTCCCCACCTGCTCATTTACCTTGATCAAATATGCACATGGTTTTTCACTTAACCAAGTTTGGTTATTTCCTTCTCTGAATTCTTGCGCCTAAAATCTCTTAAATTAATAAAAAGGCTTAAGTTTTTCCTCCCAACTCTAAGTTGAGATTGTTTGACTTGCACCCCACCAGGTACTTGTTAGGTTTTGTGGCTTGTGTTTTTAAGGATCTTGTTTTTTATCTTGCATCCTCCTCTCTTTTTCAAAACTTTAGTTTTATGATTCCTTTTGACTACATCTTTCATCAGTTAGGCAACTTTTATAGTGGAACACATACCTTAGTTGTTGATAGCCTTCATCTGCCAGCTAGTGCTGACCATTACCCTGACCTTAAAATCAACTTTTTGACCCAATATTCAGTCATTAAGACTGGTCTTTATTTAATTTTCTTAGGCTTAATAAATTGTCTTGATCCCTACTTTACTTCCTATAAACTTTTAGGAGCTTTAGTGCAGTTATTATTTCAAACCTTACCTACCTTTTTATACTTAACAAACATAAATATTCTTGGGTTAAATGCTTTAGTCTACAATAATTTACCCCAAGCTTTCAGACCTTAAAGTCAACAAAATAATATCACATAACTTATCCAGATAACCAGCTATCCTAATATAACTCACACATGACCTCTAATATTTGATCTAACTTGAGTCCCTGCCACAGCATACACAATATATACTCCTAAAATATTATCCAATAAAATCACTCTTCTTCTCTAAACCTATCTTCTAGGCTTCCTCAGAAGTTGCTCCTCATCAGTATCTTCTGAGGTCAACTCCTTGCCTCCATTAGTGATCAGCAGTTCTGGCTTTCAAAACTTACTGATGATTTCTCTTCCAATGAATTGGTGTACATCATTGCCAGTGTGTGCCTTAACAGCTTGGACCACTGTCCAGAAAGTGGAAAGAATGATGGCAGTAATGATGTATTTATTGTTTTTATGTTTTCCTAACATGGGGCCTACAATGTCAAGGCCCCAAAATTTAAAGGATACTTGAGTTTGGATTGGTAATACTGACTTTGGGGGGGGGGTGTCACTTTTTGCAAACTTCTTGCATACTTTGCATTGCTCAAGGAATTCCTGCACGTCCCTATACAAAGTTGGCCACTAGGCCTTGTGTTTCAAGAAATTGTAGAGGGTTTGAATTTTTGTATGCCCTATGTCTTGGTGGTAGCACAAGATGGTGTCAACTCTCTGTTGTGTGGGGATGTAAGGAATAGTTACCCCATCTATCATTTTGCGGTGCAACGTTCTGTAGACGCCTTTGAATAGGTGTTTGCTATTGACAACCTGTATCTCTGGTGGTGTCTGTGGTTCCCAGAGGGAAACCTTCATCTTTTGTTTGAAGTACCAGAAGAGGCCAGTCTGGGTCAAGGCCATTTTTGCCTCTGGAAGCCCTCACATATAGGCACAAGAGGGTGTCTGCCATGACCAGCTCTGGTCCAGGTTTATATTGGATGTTCATGTTAAATTGATCTAGAAACACCATCCATATAGCTTGGCATCTGAACAAGTTGGCTTGGGTCTTGAAATATATGAGGGTATTATGGTTGTTTAAGGAGGTGAATGCTTCTTGTTGCTCCAGGTAACAACACCACTTGACTAGACAATAAATAATTTCTAGAAGCTCCTTGTTGTGGATTGCTTACCAGTAATTGCTATCTTTGAGCTTACAAAACTCATAAGCCACTAGCAGGTGGTTGCCTGTGTCTGTTTTTATGCATAGTACACCCCCAATAGAGGGAGGCGTCTGTCTCCATTCTGTAGTCACCATCCCTTCTTGGCTATTGCAGGATGGGTGAAGAAGTCAGTTTGTCTTTCAAGAAATGTAAACAAAGGTCTTGTTGGGGGGGTGCATATGGAATTTTGATTTGGCACCCATGATGGCAGATAGTGGTGCAGTTAGAACACTGCAGTCTGGAATGAAGCGTCAGACATAGGCTATCATCCTAAGGAAGGTAAAAAGCTCACTCTTGTCTTTGGGAGGCGGCATCTTAAATATGGCTTGGGTTTTATGGGCATCAGGCTTGATGTCCTCTTTTGACATCATGTTCCCAAGGAAAGGGAGCTGTTCTCAGTAGAATTGACACTTGGAGGGCTTTATAAGTAATTTCTTTTGTGTCAGGGTTGTAAATAGTGACATTAAGTCCTTGTGGTGTTTGTTCCACTGAGGGACTATGCATAATGATATTATCCGGATACACTAGCACATGTTTACCAATATGGGGTGCAAAAACCTCATTCATAAAGATAACAAAGGTTGAAGGTGTGTTTGTCATCCCAAAGTTAAGTATGACACACTTGTATGGGCTGTACTTTCAGGGATCCAGCCTGTGGGGGGGGTCTTGAGAACTTACAGGCAGACGGCCTGCAGGTCCTGTGGGAAGGGCCCATCACAAGATTGGAGCTAACTTTAAAATATAAGATAATAATTTTCCCAGAAGAGCCCAGGGGCTGCTAGCAGGCACCGTTGAATCAATCAGGCCAGTGAGGGTGATGTATATCACCCCAAATATCTGTGTGGAGGTGGATTCATTGGCTGCAATGGATTCCTGTAGGCAGTTGGGCTGCAGGGTGAGAAGCGGTGCCATTGGAACTAGACAGGTGGGCAGGTAGTTGTACTTGTTGCGGAACAGCAGGGGAGGTATGGTGACCCAAGTTGCTTCTCTATCAATGGTCTTGGTTTCTCTAGTTCTGGCTTCTGGGTTGTAGATTAGGATTTTCTCTAAAGTGAATTCTGAATACACTGGGTTGGGTGGGTATTCTGTGAAATGTACCAGGCCATAGGGAGCTCCTGGTGGACGATATAGTTTGTGCGGTTGATCTGCAGTTTCTTGGGGTTGTTGGGTGTGAGGTATGGAACCACAGGAGGTAGACTTCAAATGAAATAGAACTAAAATCAAATTTGGAATAATCTGGTTGAGCCAAAGGTTCAGGTCACTTTATTGCAAGAGTGGCACTGGGTAACTTCCTGGAGGCCCAGGGTATAAGTATACCCATCTGCCATGGAGAAACTTTTACAATTTCCTTTGGGCCTGATGATACTGTCTACCAGGGTTTTGCAGCCCTTGGTGGAATTCATTGAAGGAGATATTTCATTGGCTGGCTTGAACTGAGAAGAATTGAATTTCCCTTTTGGGTCTCAGGGTTGGTCAACCTTGGGTGGCCTGCGTTCCACGGGAAGTTTTTTTGCTTCCCCTGTTGTGGTGGCCCAAGTTATTTCAGGATCCTTGGCTTGGCCCATTCTCTCATTAGTCAGATTAACAGGAACATTTGTCATGTTTAGGCCTTGAAGCAAGTAATTTTTGTTCACCCAAACTCATGATATTCCCCAAAGTTGAATCCTGCTCTGGTTCAAGTCCAGGAAATTGCAGGCAGCTGGTCCTGCAGGCTGGCAGCCTGCAGGGTTTCAGGGTTTGAATCCTGTAGTTGAAGTTTTCCCATAAGCATAGTTAGCAGAAGTTTGTCATTTGTGATACATAATTGGTTTGGAAGGCAGTCTTAGGGATGTCTTTTTCCTTGATACAAATATGATTGTACCCAGCTGTTAGATTGATCTTTGATAAGACAGTTGCTCTGCCCAAGGCATCAAAAAGATCATCAATAAGCAGGAGAGGGTATTAATTCTTAATGGTGACTTTGTTCAACACTCAGTAGTTGGTAACTAACCTGAGGGACCCATCCTTCTTTGCCACAAAGAACACAGCGGCCCTAAAGGGTGATTGGGAAGATCAGATGAGCCCCTTCTCTAAAGCCTCCTTAAGGTAAGCACAGAGTGTGTCATCCTTGTTGGGGGTGAGTTGGTATATGGGTTGTGCCTTGGGTACTGCGCTCTTGAGTTGTATTGAGTGTTTTATGTGTTTATTAGGAGATAGCCCTGGTAGTGCCTCTTAAAAAATCTCTGGGTATTGCACTATAATTTCCTGATCCTGAGAGGTAGAAGTGTCTTGGTGATCCTTGAAGTGTATGACCTTGTACTGACAGGAGTCCAAGTTGATTTCTTTTAGGTTATCATTTTTCCTCTTGGGTCTCTGTAATGCATACAAACACATGGTCCCAAAGAAGTTGGTCAACTGTTTCAGGGTAAATTTGGTGGTTGACTCCTTCAGGTTTGATGATTAACATTGAGGTGGCCCAGTCCATGTGAGGTTTGTTCTTCCTCAACCAGTCCAGGCCAAGTACCACGGTTGTCAAATCTTGGAAAATCAATGATAGGTTATTGTATGGATGAGTGGAAGTTCTCCAGTGTGATGGAAAAGGGGGCCGTTTCCCAGGTCACTGCAATATGATGTTCATCAGCTAAAACCATGTTCTTTGATCTGCAAAGGATTAGTGGCTAACTTGAACTTGTTCACAAAGTTGCTATTGACAAGGGGTACAATCTGCTTCTGAGTCCAGGAGTGCTGAGCCTGTATAAATGCAAAAGCAGAAAGGATAGGACATCAGTTTATTGGGACATCTGATGATGGTGTAGAGTATGGGATCTCTGAAGGGAACCTAGAATTTAGGGCACTGATACATGCCCTCTGGGCAATATTCATTGTTTGGCAAGGCAAAAGTTTGGTGGGGAGAGCTTGGCTTGCTTAATGCTCTCCCAGGGCTTTTCCCTCATCCTGGTTATCCTGAGTGCTGGTGAATCTAAAAGAAGTATGATTGGACTGGCCATTGTTCCTGTTGCCATGGCCATTAGAGCTTGCAGGCTTGCTGGTTGTGTGATTACCATTGTTAGGCAGAGGGCAGTTGGAGCGTCCTGAGGAGTGGGGGTCTTTAGGTCTCTCCCTTTTTCTGTTTTGTGCCTTGTGCAGTGCATTAGATGTTTTCTCTGCTTTATACACTTCACAGTAAAGGCTCTGAAGATTGGTTACTTGGTCCAGGTTCATGTGTCTCATTACATGTGGCTTAAGGGTATCATAGTACATAAGATTTGTGGCTGGGTTGTTGAAATGTCAAACCTTGGCTATTGTGTAGTGATAGTTGTTGTTTGCTTAACTCAATCACAACCTATTTATTACTAAAGACTAAGCTAGAATGATTATCTACTTAGTGAATATAATAAATGTATAGTTAATGTAATATTGATCTTTTATTTAATAATACAAGGGAATAGTTATATAGGGGATTTTTTATTAATCTTAAGTCACTGGTCCTCTGATCAGGCTTCACCTCAGATTATATTGGCTCTTAGCCCATCAATTGGTATGATTGTTTGATGGGCTAATTAACCCTCTGAGGTTGTGACCCATTGATCAACCAGACTAATTGTTCATCCAAGCTACAGGGAAATTCAATCCTTTGCACTAGATTATAATTGATGGGAGGTATTGACACCAGTAATAGCTAGTTTACACTAATTGCATTACAACACAAACATCATATCTGAAAGTGCTTGTTGTCACGGTAAGTTCCATAATTCCAGGGATTATTTGGTCAAGTAGGAAAGCTTGGAAAGCTAGGAAACCTTTAACAAAGCAGACTGATTTGACAGACTTGAATCAAATGGCTGATTGCAAATGGGTTACAGCTGCTCCAGTTTTCTGGTGGAATCCAATATCCCCCTGTAAGTTGACGTTGATAAATCAACATAACTTAAGGGTCACCAGATATGAACTTTTTTATCAGCATGGCCGTCAGAAATTGGTCACACAAGGGTTCTTTGCAACCTGGACCAGATACTCACTTGACAATGTGGAAGGAATAGGAGCCCAGGATCCAGGTGGTATTGCTTAGTCAATTTTTGATATATATTGACTAATTTTCATTGTTTCAACTTTAAGAGTTGAGTCCTCCCAAAAATTCACTCAATAAAAATCATATATTCCAATTGATCTAATTTTCATTTTTAAAATGAATCCTGTAGTTGGATTGTTGCGCTGCATTCCCTACAATCTTATTCTAATCTGGATTATTACTGGAAGATGGGGCCCTGAAGTTGGAACTTTGTTGTTGGCACCTCTCAATGTTAATTCCATTCCTGCCAATCTTGGAGTTGTCCCCCCATCCTTGAAACTGAAAATCATGTTGCATCTCAATGTCCTGAATTTTATTCTGAATATACTCTGATGCTTTCACAGGCTATTTATCTTGGGCTACTTTGGTTAGGATTAATTGTTTTACTAAATCCTAGTATCTCAATTGGAAATCTCATAAAACAATATCTGAAGCCACGTTGGTGGTTAATCATTAATTCTATGTGAATTTGGGTGGTAATTCCTCACCATTTGGAAACAGCTTCATACTATCTTGCAATTCGTTGTTACACCTTGACCTAACAAACAATCTAACCAAGCAATTAACCCCCATTCTTGAGACAGAAATTGTACCACTCAGGAAAATCAAATGAGCACTGATAACACTACCAAGGAGAGAAAGGCTCAGGGGAGTGCTTAGGCAAGCCTCCCTTCCCCACTTTGCAAGACTTGTACAGGGACCAAGACATGGACTCAATTACCATGATCCAAGTACCCTCTAACAATCCTATACTATTTGCTTTCTAAACTAGAAATAAACTCCTCACTTATCCTTTCTGCTTTTGCAGATATAAGGGCACAGCACTATTCAACGCTGGAGCAGACCAGTCCCTTGTTGATAAATTATTTGCCAACCTCATAGAACTACTCACAGTCTAAAGTAATGTCAAGAGAGTTATCATGGAAGACAACAGAAGCACACCAGTCACTAGAGAAGAAAATCTTTTCTGTGCCCAAATAGGAGACATGCAAACTACACTTAGTGGCCCAATCATACCAATCCCCAAGTTTGATGTTGTACTTGGTCTGGACTGGATGAGAAAGAAAAAACCTCATATTGACTGGGATAGTGCTACCCTCACCATAAAAAGAGGTGAGGTGCACCACCATGTATACCTAACTCATCTTGATACACTTATGAGAGACCATGTGTTTGTGAAAATTATGGAAACAGAAGAGGGAAAGGACCCTAGAAAAATTGATTGGAACACCTGCACTTATGAGATTATCCACTTTAGAAATGCAGAGACCACACATGAACGTGACCCAATCCAACAACAGCTAGTCATTGAATTCCCTTCATTTTTAAAGACACTTTACCAGGACTATCACCCAACTGGGGCATCCAACATGAAATTGACCTCAAAGAAAGTGTATCAAAAGCACAACCTATCTACTGCCTAACACCACAAGAGGACAAGACGCTAAAGGCCTATCTAGATGAGTCCCTTGAAAAAGGACTCATACAGTCTTCTAAGTCTTCTTTTGGCGTGGCTGTCTTTTTTTTAGAAAAGAAAGATGCTGGACTCACCCTAGTCACAGACTACAGAGCGCTCAACAAGGTCACAATTAAGAACAGGTATCCCCTGCCCCTTATTGATGACCTTTTTGATACCTTGTGTTGAAATTTGCTAAAATGTGATGGATTTGATGGAAATTAAATTTGAAGTCAGATCTAGAACATAATTACACATAGGCAATTGCTCAAAAATTGATTGAGAACTAGTGGATACCAGAGAATTATGGATTCCACTTGAATCCTCTCAGTAATTTGGCAATTCAGAGGTTACACAAAGGGACAACAAACAAGGCCTTTGATTCTGGAATTAAGGCTCATACTTGGCACTTGCGTCCAGAAACCTAGATGGAGGTGAGATCAATAATCTAATCACCCAATCAATCCCTACTTCCAGATGCAAAATCAATAGCCTATATTGATATTTTGATTATGATAGTAATGCCAAACCTGGTCTAATTCCCCAGCCTTCCATCCCACCTATTTCCCCTCTACCAATTTTCTACCTCTCTATATATACTTAGTTTTTATATGAAATAAAGACAAGTTTTTACCTCCACATATTTTTCACTCCTATCTTGGTTTTACTACCCTGCATTCAGGTATAGTAATTGAACAATTACCAGGGCTAATTCTTGCTAGCTATACCCAACAGTCTAGACTTACGGCATTTGGTGCTCATGGCAATTTTTGAACCAACACCTGGACCTTCCAACCCCCACAATTCCTTCTTGCTGGGGGGAGGGATGCCTTGTGGCAATAATAACACCTACCAAGACCTACCCAGTGGTCTCACCCAGCTCTAAAAATTCATGGATGATGTCCCCAGCCCTCATCACTTGGCAACTGGAGCCCCCTACTATTGACTGTGCCTGCACTCATGGAAGTGGATGCTAATGCCAGTCCCTCCAAAGAAGCCATCTGGCAATCCATGACCAGAATAGACAAAGGAGCAGATAACAAAGGTCAACAATCACAATTTCTGGCCATCCAACATCCCTCTGCGGAGATATCCATGGACAGATTTTGTAACGTAAGCATGGTAAACCCCAATCAACTTTTTAAGGACCTCCAAACTGCTGAGCATGTGAAGGATTACATCCAGAATTTTTCCCACCCAGCCATTTGCCATGATTGAGTACACTTGGGGCGCCTACAGAGCTTGATAAAAGATCAGGGAATACTAGTGACAAACCAGCAATAATTTTTTCAGCTGTTATACCACAATATGACTACCAACTTTCAGTTATTGAGCAACCAGCTCTCAGAAGTGGTGACAGTCCAAAATAGCATTATCCCCTGGTCCTGTCAGGATTCAGAATCCTGGAAATATTTTATATAATTGTTTTAAAAGGGTATATTAACTTAATTCAATTGTGCCATTTCTGAGTGCTTTTGCAGTCCAAATACCTTTTGAACTATCTGTCTTCTTGCGCATAATTGCTGATCCTCAAAAATCATATCTCTGCGGCTAGAGAAACAATCTCAATGTTTAAAGGAATTCCTGAGAGCTGAGACTAAGAGGAATCTATTGGTGCCATTATTGAACCACTGTTACATGTTTTAATATACCTTTGAAATACTATATCCCTCTTGTAGCATAATTGACTCCTCTCATTCAAGAATTGATGAGTATAGATTACCTTTTCTTTTCTCTTAACCCTTATCCATCATTCTCCTTATGGTGCTTCAATAAATCTTATGGTTCTTTGCTCCTGTCCTTGTCTTTTGAACTGTCTTGTCCTGTCTCTTTCTGGATCTTCTTGGATGGCTTATAAGATAATTGGAGTAGTCAATGGTTTGAAGTTCTGGTGGCTCATGGAATCTTATTTTTGTACTTTGTTCCTGACAGGTCCAAAGCGGTCAAGCAAGGACTGAACTCTCTGGTCCCCCATCAAGTGATCCAGACCCTTTGCCATCAAGGGTTGGACTTCAACTGAATTGCCACAGTGGTAGCACACATCAAGGAGAATGAACCAGTCATCTGTGAGCTGGTCTAGGAGGTGACCATCTTGAGCCAACACCTGGCAGCTCTTCCCTTGGAAGGCCCTAGCCAACCTGTGATATCTACTCCTTCCCCTTTGAGCGCAATGATGAATAGAGATATATTGGAACTCTATGACCACCTATCAAAATTACAACATGAAGTGAAAGAAGCAGGCATTGACTTGACTTTCTTCTATCAAGAGTTTGTCAAAGTCAAACACAAGGTTGATGGATTTCAGGCTTAGAAAGCCACCTTGTCTAGCTGGTGCCAAATCCAAGAAAAAACCAACACTGAGAAGATCTCAAAGCTCCAAGAGGTACTGACTAACCAGGAGAAGAGGATAGGTCTACTAAAAGAGGACTTAGATGTCACTTGTCTGGAGAACCAGGCCTACACAGATGAACTAGATGAGCACAAGGCACTGATGGCTTCTATCCAAGACCAGTTGGAGAGAGCAAACAGCAAAATGGCTTCAATAGAACATAATCTGGATAGTCTCCCAAATCAACACCAGCAAGGGAGACTGGACGCCAATCTCAAGGCAGCTACCGGAACTCATCAGGGCAATGTGACCATACAACAGTCACTGTTAAGTATTTAGTCAAATAAATACTCCAAGATATAAAATTGCTCTGTTTTTGCTGTTTGTTTTATGTAGATAGGTTTGGCTGGATTTCTTCAGATAAAGATTCCTGAGAACTTAGTATCTATATTCAATAAAAGAACAGAAGGCAAGATTGGCCAAATCAATCTTATAGACTAGGTGTCTCAAAAACAATTTAATTAACCAGGAAGATTAATTAATAGATATATGGGGATATAATTAATGAGGATTTAATTATATTGGTTAATTGCCTTGACTGTTTCAAGAAGTTTGGTTAAGGTTAATCAAAAGTAAACCCCCAAATTTTGGGTTAAAAGCCCCGAAGAGGGCCGCCTGGGAAAATTGCTGGGCGCCGCAGTGGCGCCTGGTTTGAGTTTTGAAGCGTTTTTATGGGGTTTAAGGCAAAAAAACCATTAAATGCAAAGATAACTAAATAAAGGAAAGGATGCCTAAAAATTCAGGTTTGATAAGCTGGTTCCCAGTTGGAACATCAATAGCTGAGTTTTGGGATGTGTAATCCACAGGGTTTTGGCGCTGGGAGCTGGGGAAGCTCCATTCTGAGTTGGTACATTGGGATTAATGGAGTCAGGTGACTTCTTCCCATTTTAAGTTGGTTCTCATAGGGTGATAAATATTGGTGATCTTTTAGGTAAAGATCTAGGTTTGGATGACTCAAATGTCATAGACCACATGATGAATCATGGGTTGATTCAGGAACCAGAGGGGTTTTCAGCCAAATATGCCCCAAATGGTATATAAACAAAAACAGCTGATTTTAAATAAATATATATTGTTGATTTTGACGCTTTCCCCTCAACTTCCTTTTAATTATCATGTCTTCTTTATTACTCTTTGAAAGAGCAAAATGTGGAGTGATTTGTGTTGAGGACTGCTGCTTCAAGAAAGGAAGTTCCTACCAGCTTGCTTGAGGAGGCTTGGGCGAGTCTGGAGGTATCTAAGATTGCACCTGAGGAATCTTTGGTAGAAGTGAAAGCAGCTTTTGAAGAACTATACTCTGAATATTTTTCCAGAGAGGGAACCCCAGCACAAGGAAATCAAGTTTATGCATGGGACTTCTGGAACTTGCTGTTAGGGTTCAATGATATTTTGCAACAAGTAAAGGACAGAGCCAATCATGAAGTTGAGGCGTTAAGAAACAGAGAGGAAAAGAGTGTCAAAATTATGGCTTGTTGTAGAGATGACAATAAAGTGTTGTCTCACAAAATTGCCTCCCTGGAGGCAAAGCTCCTCAAAGCTTTGTCACAGGTAGGTACCAGTAACAAGAGTCAAGAGAAAGATAACAGTAAGTTTGACTGGTTAGACCTGGATCTGTCACAGGCAAGAAGAGTTTCATAGCCTGGACAGCAACAAAGAGACCAACTAGAGGCTCCCCTGTTCTATCTGAGTGCTAGAGGTGGTGACAGAGAATGGTGGTCCAGCCACAGTTACTATTAAAAATACTGTACAAGATCTCAAAGCACAACAAGAAGAGGCACGCAAGGCTGTGTCTAAAGCCCGCTTAGCTGCCTCCAAGGCCAATCAAAATAGACCTGTTTCCCCTATTTGGCAGACTTCACCAGCTAAAACTGCAGCCCATAACACTTTGCCCTTCTTTAAACCAGCTAACCTCCCCAGGTTTGACAGAAAGAGTAACGTAGCTATGTTCCTACAGTAATATCAGAAGTAAATGTATGGGGTAGATGAGGCTATAAAGGAAGCTACCATAATCAACTATCTGGACACTAACACACAGACACTGATACTACCCTGCCTCCCAAAAAATGGCTGGACTTACACCAACATCTCTTGGGCCTTGATGGAAGAGTTTGGTAGCCAGGAAGCCCTCCTAGCACAAAAGATGGACTTTATGGATACTAAACTCAAGGTGGGAGAAACCTTGGAGGAGTTTACTTCCAGATTCTAATTGGAAGCACAGACTTTGGCTTCCATGAAGGCAGTGTTGTTAATTGATGTACAGTCAGCACTTCTCAATGCAGTGCAGATCAAAAGGGAACTATTGCTGCCTTAAAGTCTGGAATCTACACCGCCCAGAAAGTCCCTGACCTGATCCAATTTCTGCAAACTTACAAGGAAGAGTTTGAGATCCCTCCACCTAAGGGAACACCCAAGCCCCCCACTGAAACTATAACAATAAATTTCAGTAATGAAGGTTCAAAGACAGTTGAGCCCAATACTGGTACTTTGAACAACTCAGCACACCTTTGCTTCAAGTGTAACAAACCTGGACACCTCTCCCAGGATTTTAAATCCCCACACAAGGTCTTGGTTGTAGGCGCAGAACCAGAGGAGGAGGACTACTCTGATGACGCAGATATTGAGGAAAACAATGAGGACCAGTCAAAAAACTACTAAGCAGCCAGGACAAGGAGAAATCCTTGGCTGCCCTTGTTGTTCCAACACCCTCAACTCCCCCATACCTCTACCTCCCAACAAACCTGCTCTGAGGCCTGCTGCCTCATCACCCTTTGAGTTGAGTTCTAAGAAAGAGCCCTCACTGATTGACTTCAACTCTCAACCCTTACATGAGGATACTGACTCATAAGGAGTTCAAGAGGGACTCCTACATTGAGTTCTCATGATTAGCACTCAAACCCATTGGACAACGCTTTGCCCTGAGGTGGTCATCCCAAGGATAGCTCAGAAAACAGTCTTCTTACTGTATGCCAAACAGCTGGCTCAACCAGGCGTGGAAGTTACCCACAAGGAGGACAGCGCTGAACAACTGACCAAGCTTCTATGTACTGCAAATGTCTCAGCCCCTCTGGAGTCCCTCAAGGAAGCAAGCCCAGCTGTAGGAGCTGCCATGGCTACCTTCCTAGAGCAGTCCAAAGGACTGAGTGTACATCAGGTCTCTAAGATTGTGGAGATCAGAGAAGACTGCCAGGATTGTACTTATATTAACCTGGTAGTAAACAAAACCCACGTCTGAGCCATACTGGATACTGGTGCTCCAGGGAACATTATATCCTTGTGGCTGGCCAAGAAGCTAAAACTGGCACCAGACTTGGCCTATAATGAAGAGTTTGGTACAGCTTGGCCACAGACTACTAGAGAAAAAGGAGCTTACTCTTATCTCCCTCTCTGCTTTGGAAAACTAATGGTCACTGCCCCCACCATAGTTTTGGAGAATAACAGTTATGACATCCTTATTGGAACTAGCTTTATGGTTCAGTATGTCACTGTGACCAAACATGGAGACCATATGTTTGGGATCTTGGGTTACTCAATTCCCATGTTCTACCATGGTGATTGCCCTTCTGACCTTCCCCTACGCCAGTTGCACTACATCAACCTGGAGTGTGTAGATGGAGAACTGCCAATTGCCTATACACTGCATAGTAAGAAGGCTATGGTACTCCCTCTCTTGGTGGGAGAAGCCAAGTGTATTCCTGTGTATGTGTCTTCCACATTGTTCATACCACTAGGCTTTCAAGTAATTCATAACACTGGTCTATCACTTGCACTTCCTGCTGGTACTCATGGGGAGATTTTTGGCATCCCCAATGCATCACGGTTGGAGCCATGGGTAGCACCAGGAATCATCATGCCTAAAAATCAGGAAATCTTGGTGTTGCTGGCTAACATGAGTCAGCAACCAATGACTGTCTTCAAGTATCAATTTCTGGGCCACATACACTTAGAAGAACATGACAACCTACTGGAAGCTTCTCCTTTTGCGGACTTCTTGGAGTTGGGCTTACTCTGTGAGCAACCAAGATTTCTGTCAGTCATCAGTTGTGAATTGCTATCAGGCCTCTCCAAAGAGAAAAAGGACCTAGCTATGGATCTCTTTGCTCAATACAGGAATGTGTTTTCTAAAGATGACTATGACCTTTGGAAGGCAGTAGATGTAGTAAATCATATTGATAACCAGGATAGCCCTCCAATTTGCTCTAGACCAATAAAACATAGCCAAGCTAATCATGCTTTGGCCAACAATGAGCTCCAGAAATTACTGGATACTGGACTCCTGGTTCCCAGAAAGTGCCCTTTGGCTGCCCCCTGCTGATTGTCAAGAAGAAGGACAGTAGTAATTGAGTGGTGGTTGACTACCACCATCTGAATGCAGTCACCAAGAAGGACTCCTACCCACTTCCTTGCATTGATGATACACTGGATTGACTGGTAGGTGCCAAGTTCTTTAGTGCAATGGACCTTATTAGTGGGTATTGGGAAATTGACCTGCCTCCTGCTGACCTAGAGAAATGTGGCATCATTACCAACCAAGGGCTTTTTCAACCCACAATGATTTCCCAAGGCCCATCCAATTGGCCAGCCACCTTCCAGAGAGCCATGGACACAGTGATGGGAGATCTCAAGCTATCCTGTGTCCTAGTATACCTTGATGACATTAATGTCTTCTCCTGCACCTTTACCAAACACTTGGCCCATCTGGAGGAGGTTTTCAAGCGGCTCTTAGCTGCCAATCTAAAGCTGAAGCCACACAAATGCAACTTCTTCAAGGAGCACCTAGAGCTCTTGGGTTTTATCATCAGTTGGAATGGACTCTTCCCTGTCTCTCTCAAGGTTGAAGCCATTGAAAAGATGCAGGTGCCCTCTAGTAAAAGGGATTTCCAAGTCTTCCTAGGGAAGATAGGTTACTATCACCGCCTTATTCCCAATTTTCCCACACTGGGGGACACACTCTTCCAACTCCTTTGCGCTGATGTAGACTTCTTCTGGAGCCCAGCATGCCAGACTGAATTTGAGGCCCTAAAGAAGACTCTCACTGCTGCACCTTTGCTGGCCTACCCAGACTTTTCCTGACCCTTTGTATTTCACACAGATGCCAGATTGACAGCCATTGGTGGTGTGCTCTCTCAGCTGGACGTTGATGGATTAGAACATCTGGTGGGTTACTTCTCTTGCACCCTCAACATCCATGAGAGGAACTACTTGATCAAAGAACGTGAGTTCTTGGTAGTGATTTACTCCTACCAAAAATTCAGGGTGTACCTTCATGGAGTAAATTTCACAGTTGTCACAGACCATGCTTCCTTGCAATGTCTGAAGACACTGAAGGATTCCAAAGGTCCACTAACATGTTGGGCCATCAAGCTACAGGCATACAACTAAAAAATTCATTCACCAAGCCAGCATAATCCACCAAAATGCCAGCTGCCTCTCCTGTCTGCCTACTGTTGCCCTAGTCTCCCCCATGGCTGACATTCTCAATGATAAACTCATGGAGGACCCTTCTTTGTGAGGGGAGGAACTGGCAGAAATACAGAAGGCCCTCAAGAAGTTAGCTGTTGGCACCAAGGTCTCCAAGGGACAGCTCCTAAAGCTTTGCAGGGATTCCTGGCTTCCATATATACATCTATCTCTGTGAATAAACTCAGTGGTAGCTGCACACAAGACTAATGGGCACAGTGGTATTCAGAAGACACTAGCAATACTACAAAAACATTGCTTCTGGGAAGGAATGCACACAGATGTGGTGGAGACTTTAGCCTCTTGCCATGACTGTAACATTGGGCCCAAAGGTAGCCAAGTTCCAGCACAGACTAGTCCAACCAGGGTTTGCCTTTCATATAGTGGCTATTGACATAGTGTGTCAGAATTGCGCCATAAATGCTATTTTGATATGGCCTTTGAATAGTGATATGTGAGAAGATTTGGTTGGTTTTGCTTTTGACTTTGGAAATTCCTTGCCTTCTGCAAATGGGTTTGATCTAATCTCCACCCATTCTGGAATATCATACCTTCCTTTGTCTGATCCTGGTATGACCTCACCCCAACGTGACCCCCTCTGCCACTCTGCCTACCTAATTAGTGATCATTTACCATTGTCTACTATTTAAGTAGAATCATTTCTCCTAATAAAGACAAGTTTATTCGCCTTTGTGTTGGCTTTAATATTATTCAAGCTTTTTCCTTTCCGTTTTGCCAAAAGGAATTTCTCATCTTGTATTCCAGGAAATTAAGGTAAATGCCCTTAATTTTGCCCTGAAGGCTAACCCAAGGCTAGCTTCAAACCTCAAATCTTTTGTTAATAAGATTTCCTGTTGGTTTCTCCTGGATGTTGTCCCCAGGAGCCAAACACAACAAAATGGTGCTCACTACAGGGGCTGCAAGCCTTTTTGTTACCCTGTTCCCATGTACATTCTCTGGTCCTTCCCCCTTTGTTTCTGAAGTACCCAAGCAACCTAAGGTTTCTAGTCCCCCTCTAGAAGAAGACATTACTGACGCCTCCTCAACTCCTATGGTAATGGTGCTGCCTCCCTGGACCTTCATGGGCCCCCCTACCAGCTTTCTCTCTTAGCTACAAGCAAGCTTGTGCTGCCACCTGCTCTCTCCTCCACTCAGGCACTGTGGCAATTCACTCTATCCCTGGTCTCCGTCCAGGGTATGCTTCCAAAGACCTGTGTTCCTTCCTCTTGGACTTTGTTCTCCCCCTCCCCCTGCATTGATAGAGTCTATGGAGACTATTGGCGTGTTAGTTAACCAGTTTATCCAACCCTCCCTGGTTCATCATCAACTTGCATTAGGATCTCAGAATCAGCTTCTGACTGCTGTAGCTACTTCTGTCTCAAACAACCATGTACAAAATATGGCCTATCAAGAATGGTCCCATAGCCTCTTTGTGTGTATTTTGGATAACCAGTGTAACTCACTGGCTTTCCAGAAGTACTTAACCTTGTTGTTAAACTCCCTTTGCTCCTTGCTCCCTGATATATCAAGGATTGACTATGCAAAATTGGTGATCACCAAGCTACATGGTGTGGACAGATATAAGCCACTCTTCTAAAGTATTGTTAGGATTCCTCAACTTTGGTTACCAAGCTCAACCAATTTTGAGAGCGTGTTAATTCTCAGCTTGAGCTGGTTTGGACTCACGTTGATACTTGGAGCCACCATCAGTTCCACCAATATGGAATAAATAAGGCTGCATTAGGCAATACCTTGTATCAGGTGAAAAACTATGCTGATGATAAAGTAGCTTCCATTGAGGTGACTCCTCCTGCTCCTTCTGTTGAGGTCCAGTCTGACTTTGAAGCTAAGGTATGGGAAGCCATAGCTGAAATCAAAGCCACTACTCAATGTCAATCTTCTGTTCCAAACCCTCCTTCAGTAGAGCCTATGCTTGACCCTTGCATTGCCTTTCTAACCAATCAAGTGGATACTTTGCAAGGAGAGATTGAGTATTTGAGACAGCACCTCTCTGACCTTGATGATTTTTCCTCTGACTCTGATGATGAAAGAGGAAGTCTGAGGTCACTGGTACTCATACCCCTACCAGTCATGAGTGTTGCTGTGAATATTTGACATAAACAAGATTGTCATGAAGTGCAACATGGGGAAAAATAGATGAAATTCCTGTAAAATGTACAATATAATGAGTCTCCCCCTTAATTTAGAAATAAAATAAAATGCAAAACGACTTGGCACACTGGACATTTTCATCTAGCAGGCGCTGCCGCGGCCCTGCCAGCCACCCCTTCCCACCCAGTTGCCAGCAGCCTGCTCCAGCCCCTGCCCACCTGCTTGCCTTCTGGGTCCCAGCCACTCTAGCCACCCACCTGAGTCCCAGGCCCTACTCCACAGCCAATCAGAAACCCCCATTAATTTCAGCCAATTAGAAAGTCCTTGGTTGCAGGAGGAATTTCTAGACAATTCCTGCCCCTCAGAAGGGGCTTGGCCTCAGTTCTAACTCTTCTTCCCTTCAGGGGAGATTGGTTCAAATTCAAGACTATTTTCCACAGAGAAGTTCTTGTTTGCTGTGACCCACATTCTACCAAGGGCCAATGGTTTTCTGAGTCCCAGGCCACTGGTTGGTCCAATCCACCACCATATTTATCAAGTAAAAATGATCGGGGTCTCAAGTTGCCACCATCCTGCCCCATGTCCAGGGAAATCTTGGGTCCAGTCAGATGGCCAACCCACAACAGATCAGAGGCAGTTTGGCCTTTTTTTCCAAACCAACTGCCATTTCTAGCTTCCACTTCTGGGTTCCCCTTCTCCTTCTTTCCCTCCCATTTGCATCTTTGCCGCAGAGCCTTATGGTCCCCCCTCAGTTGTTTGTGCTTTTTGGTTTATCCCTCATGCTTCTTCTTCCCTTTGTATCTTTTTAGTTTGCCCCGCTCCATCTTCATCCAGGAAGTGTCCCTCATCTTCACAGTTTTCTCACAGCTTGCCTTGGGTTGGGGATATCCAGGGACCGTTCTTTGGCCCTTCACCCAAGGGTTGGATGCTAACACTACTCCAGGACGCTCAATTCTTCCCACACTGATTCCTGGCTCCCCTGGTATCTCCCCTCCACCCTGCCTATTGCAGTGTATACCTCCATGTCTGTGTGTGCCTCTTTGCGGGGCTTTGGGGTCACTCCACGCCAAGGTCTTCCAGTGGTTGTGCTGTCACCCTTTCACTGCCCTGCTGGCTTCCAGTTTGCCAATCTCCTACCATACCTTACCCAAGTAGTACCTACAATGTCTGGGTTTGCAGCTGCCCTGGCTTGGAAGGCCAACCCTGTGTCAATTGTGCCCTTGCCTTGGATCAGCTAGTGGAAGTAACAAATGATGTTGTAGATAGGCAGGATGCACTGGAAAGGGAGGTACAGAACCTCTCTTTCTTGACAGAAACAATAAATGGACAGGTTACCCCTTTGGCTGCTCAAACCACTTCCCTGGCCACTTGTATCAATGGGATGGATGGGACAATAGAAGTGCAGCAGATTAAGGTTGATGAATTTAAAGCTGCTTCCAGAACTGCCAGGGATATCAGTGGATAATACAGCTCTACACTGGATACCTTGGAAGAGAGCCTTCAACTTCTCTGGGCTAGACAGCCTTCTGCCAAATCTAAGTTTGAGGGCAACCCTCACATTAATGTCCTCAACCCAGGTGACAATAGTCAGTATTCTTCATTATTCATTGATCCCAATTATAAGCCTTCCTTCAAGAAGATATTTGATCCCAAAACCTCTACTATTGCTGCATTTCTGCCCAATTACAAGACTGAAATGCATAGGGCTACTGAAGAGCTTAAAAAGGAGCATATCATTACATGCCTACATCCTACGTGCCAAGAAGTTGTGGTCCCCAAACTCCCCTCCATTGTCACTTGGGAGGACATAAAACGCCTCCTGATTAAGGAATTTGGAGGAGGTCTTAGCTTGGAGGTCAAGAAAGATGTATTTATGCACATTGCCTTTAAGACCAAGGAAACCTTGGCTGAATTTTCTTACTGCTTCTATATTGAAGGGCAACAGTTAATCACCAGCTATCAGTTAACTCCCCAAGATGCTTACACAGCATGTTTGAAAGCTTTGAAGGTGAATCAGCTCCTGTGCCTGCACTTTAAGGCACATAAGGCGTCCCTTAAATTCATGAAGAGCATCAAGATCCTCCTACAAGATATAAACTTAGCACATTGGGGTACCATGGTACATGAAAATAAGGCCAACAATGCTGGAACCCCCTCTTGCACTCCGCACATTATGACTCTGGGCTCAAGTAGATAGCCTAAGAGATAAGGATGTCACAATTGTGGTCAAATAGGGTACCATTCCTGTACCTGCACCAATTCTTGGGTAGAAGGTTGCAACCCAAAGGAGCAGGACAGGAAAAGAGAGGTCAGCTTAGAGCTGGAGACACTCTCTGCTGACCCATCTCCCCTGTCTCCTCCTGATCCTCTCTCTGACAAGGAAAATCCCCTTCAACTGGCCCAAATATCCTTCACCTGTTCCACAATCTTTCCAGTAATTCTGAACCTGAAGATTCAAACTGCAATGAATCAGATAGTTATGGCTACTCTGTGTTGTCAGTCCCTGAAACTGTGTCTGTTCCTTACAAGCTTTGTTCAGGGAGAGCCACAACTACAACTTGCCCACCTGCAAGTGAAGCCAAGGCTATGGTGGCTTGCCCTTATCTAGCCCAGGCTCATTTACCTCCTGTCTTGGTAGACTCTTCTGAAGAAGCTGCTGAACTAGCAGAAGCTCTCTTTCAGAATGTAACCGTATTCCTCCCTTTGCAGACTGTGTATAAGGAATTTCTTGCCTTACAATTCATGTTAGTCAAATGGGAGAAAGAGTTAAAAGCTGCACAGGAGGTTCTGGCTGTCTTACCCCCCTTTGGGAAAGATACTACTTGTGTGGAAGTGTCAATCCAAAAGGTTAAGATCAAGGCAATTCTGGACATGGGCTCTCCAGTTAATGTGGTATCATCCAAGCTAATAAAGAAGGTTAAGCTGGCCCCTGACCTCAATTACACTCAATCATATGGTACTGCTAGCATGGCTCAAACTTGAGCCATTGGTGCCTACTCTGCCCTACCCATTAGGTTGGGAAAGCTTCTCATTTCTTCCCCTGCTGTTGTCCTAGAGATCAAAAGCTATGATCTTCTGGTTGGTACACAATTTCTCCAAGAGTATAATGGAATTGTAAACCTTCAAGATGGGTGGCTATTGCTCTTAGGATATGAGGTCCCTTTAATTTTTGAAGAACCTCTGCACCTACTGGGCAAACACCTTAAGACTTGTGTGCTTGAGTACCTCACAGGTATCTTATTGCTCAAGTACAGAATCATTCCTCTAATATGTGTTCTCCTCCTTCCTTTCCTGCAGAGGAAGGTGTGCCTCTTCTTGCCCCCACAGCTGTCACCATCCCTACCAGGCTCCCAAGTGATTATAGACTATCAGATATTTTACAAACTGCCTGAAAATTTATTCCTGGAATTATACTCTCCTGAATCTCTCAGCCGCAAAGAGCCTCAATTATTCCTGGGGATCTTAGATCAAAATCATAAGAAGCCTGTTTAGTTGCTGCTAGCTAACCTGAATGCTTTGTCTATGCAATTATCTTGGGGAAAAGTTGTAGGGCATAGTCTGCATATTAGGGGCCAAACAGGTGGTGTCCCTCTACCCATTTTGAAACCTTCAGCGACTTTAATCTACCTGAAGAAAGCCCTCAGGTTCTCTCCCTGTTCACCGCTGCCAAATTCCCACAATTGTCGCCCGTCTAACAAAAAGATGTGCTGGAACTGCTTGATCAATTCAGTGATATTTTTGCCTCCGTACCTACAGACTATAGCCTAACCAAAGGGGTCATCCATCAGATAGATACTGGTGATGTGCCGCCCTTTTGTGCCAAGCCTTATTGCTGTAGCAGGGTAGAAGATGCCCAGGTTTCTAAAGAGCTTAAACAACTCCTGGATGCTGGTCTCTTGGCTCTCTCTGCAGAGACATTGGGCCTCCCCCTTGTTGATACTCAAGAAGAAGGACTGAGGCCACCACATTGTGATGGATTACTGCTGTCTAAACTTGCTCACAAAGAAGGATTCATACCTGTTGCCCAGGATTGATGATGCCCTCAGACAATTAGGAGGCTCAAAATCCTTCTCAGCTATGGATTTAGCTTATGGATATTGGAAGGTTGACTTTTCTCCAGAAGACCAAGAAAAGGCTGCCCTTATCACTTCATAAGGCCTCTATGAACCCACTCACATGCCCCAAGGGCTCTACAATGCCCTGGCTACGTTTCAAAGGGCTATGGGCTCTATTTTATGGGATCTGAAGCTCTCCTGTGTTCTTGCATATCTTGACAATATCACTGTGTTCAGCTATACCTTTACTGACCATTTGGACTATCTCAAAGCTGTCTTCATCAAGATCCAAGAAGCTGGTTTAAAGCTCAAACCCTCCAAGTGTTCCTTCTTTAAAGAGCAACTCAAATTCTTGGGCCATGGGGTCACCCAAACTGGAATACACCCCATGAATAATAAGGTAGAAGCCATTGACAAGATGCTACCTCCCACAAACCTACAGGAGGTCCAATTATTTCTTGGTATGATGAGGTACTATTGACAGTTCATCCCTGATTTTGCTGAATTAAGCAAACCCCTTGTCCAACTTCTTTGCAATGTATCCTTTGAGTGGACTGACAGCCAACAGCAATCCTTTGAAGCGCTGAAAGCCAATCTCAAAGAGGCTCCCATCCTAGTCTACCCTGATTATTATAAGGAGTTCATCTTGTACACTGACACTAGTGGAGTAGCTGTGGGTGCCATCTTAGCCCAGCTTGACAATGAAGGCGTGGACCAACCTGTGGCCTATTCTTTGCATGAGTCCTCAACAAACACAAGAAGAGCTATAGTGTCACAGAAAAAGAATGCCTAGCAGTTTTACATGCAGTAAAACAGTTCCAGCACTATATTTACGGGAATCACTTTACTGTAGTCACTGACCATTCATCCCTTAAGTGGCTACAGCAATTAAAGGAGCCTAAAAGTCAGTTAGCACATTGGGCCTGCACTTGCAAGGATATGATTTCACTGTGATACACTGTCCTGGTGTGCAACATCAGAACTATGATGGATTGATCAAGGATGCCTATACTTGCTATCCATCCTTCAGATGCCAATTGCCTATACAAGTTGATAGGGTACCCTGACTCCTGGATCACTGAGCCAGAAGACATCCACTTGGAACTTCAGGCCTTATCAAAGGATACTGTGATTTGAGATAGACAACTCTTCAAGAAAGTCAACAACGTCTATCTGCCCTTTGTTTGTCCTAGTATGAGAATAGTCATTATCCTCCAATCCCACATTGATACTGGGACATGGGGGTATTGCAAAGACTCATGACTGGTTGTGCAAGCGCTTCTATTGGGAAAACATGCGCCTCTTAATCCCTGATGTCCTTGCCTCCTGTCATTCTTGTCAGCTCCAAAAACCCCGACCTTCCCAACATCAGTTAAAACTCATCCCCCCTAAGCATGCCTTCCACACTGTGAGTATTGATGCTGTTGGGCCTCTCTCTTGTTCTAGGTCTGGGTGTCAATTCATCTTGGTAGCTGTAGACCATTTTAGTAAATGGGTCAAAGCCAGAGCAACCAAAGATATAACTGCAAAGACCACTGCTAATTTCTTGTTGCAAGATATCCTCTACCGTCATAGTTGCCCTCAATTCCTGATTTCTGACAATGGGACCAACTTTAATGCATGCCTCATAACATCCATTGTAGAAGTTATGGGCACGCAAAAATCCTTCTCTGCACCGTATAATTTGCCAATCAATGGGACTGTTGAACAAGCAATTCCTCCCTTGTGTCCATCATGAGGAAACTCACCCTCTCTGATGCCGCCAATTGGGATATGTTCCTCCCTGCTGCTCTCTTTATGTATTAACTCAGTAGACAACAAGTGACTGGGCAATCACCCTTTGCCATTCTGTATGGGCGTAAAGCCATAATTCCCTCAATCTTAGGACCCCCTTTGATCAAAGTTGATGTGTCTGCCAATCCTGAAGCTCATGTCAAAGACTTGATTAACTGTACCATTGACATTCAGGCAACAGCATATTCAACTGCCTATAAAGTCAAGGCTTTAGAGCTCTTGCCTTCCAATGCTTCTAGAGCCCCCCTCCCTAAGTACCAAGTAGGTGACCTAGTCCTCTACTATCAGAATTGCACTGGAGGCCAAGCCCTTAAGCTTGACTCCCTCTGGGTTGGACCTTGTGAAGTCACCTTCAAGAAGGGCGTTGAGTACACTGTGAAGCTGCTGTCAACTGGCCTCCTGTTTGCCCAAGTTCATTCTAAATTCCTCTAAAAATATCAACTCCCTGTGTCCAATCTTGAGGGGGGAGATGTTGTAAATTGCACCATTAATGCTATTTTTTATTTGGCCTTCAAATAGTGATATGTGCAAAGATTTGGTTGGTTTTGCTTTTGACTTTGGAAATTCCTTGCCTTCTGTAAATGGGTCTGATCCAATCTCCACCCATTCCAGAATATCATACCTTCCTTTGTCTGATCCTGGTATGACCTCACCCCAACGTGACCCCCTCTGCCACTATGTCTACCTAATTAGTGATCATTTAGTCCTTGTCTAATATTTAAGTAGAACCATTTCTCCTAATAAAGACAAGCTTATCCGCCTTTGTGTTGGCTTTAATATTCTGCAAGCTTTTTCCTTTCCTTTTTGCCAAAAGGAATTTCTCATCTTGTATTCCAGGAAATTAAGGTAAATGCCCTTAATTTTGCCCTAAAGGCTAACCCAAGGCTAGCTTCAAACCTCAAATCTTTTGTTATAAAGATTTCCCGCTGTGTGCTCCTGGATGTTGTCCCCAGGAGCCAAACACAACATAGTGGGTCCCTTGCCAGTTACCAACAGCAAGAAAAAAGTTCATTCTTGTAGCTGTGGATTACCTGAACAAATGAGTAGAGACTAAGGCTATTCCTAACCAGTCCGCCCTGACCACTACTATGTTCATACTGGAGAACATAATATACAAGCATGGTTGTCCCCATGCACTGTTGACAGACAATGGCACCAACTTTACCAGCTATATGATTCCCCGCCTAAATCAACTGATGGGGATATGTGGTACACTATCTACTCCCTATTACCCACAGACCAATGGTATGGTAGAACACACAAATGGAAGCCTGGTACAGATACTAAGGAAGCTTAATCACTGGCAGGAGACAGAATGGGATACCTTTCTATCATTTGCAACCTTTGTGTACAATATTGGATATCATTGGGCCACAGGAAAGCCACCCTTCCGGCTACTCTATGGGCAACAACCAGGACTTCTTCCCCTTCTATACGTGTTGGTGAAACCTAGTCTGGAAGTATCCCCGGACGCCTACCTCATTAAGCTGGTACAGAGTTGATATGGCTACAATCTGAAGCCTACACAGTTAACCTTAACTATAAGCCCCAAGACCTTGACTGAGCCATAGCCAAGCACCCTCCCCTACAGTCCTATGTGGTTGGAGATGAGGTCTTCTTCTTCAGCAATAGAGGTTACGGTTGAGAGTCTAAACTTGCCTCTCTCTGGTAAGGTCCTGTTCAAGTCATCCAAAAGACTGGCCCTAACTCATATACATTGAAGGAGCCGGTTTCTGGGCAATTGATTACTAGAGTGCATGCACAATATATGTGTGCTGCTCCTAGTAAGCAAGAGTAAGCCTCAATGAGGACAACAACCCAAAAAAAAAGAAAGCCTAATGAAAAAAAAATCCATGGGTTGTTGCCCAGTTTCCCAAAACCAAAAAATATATAAGAAAATGAAATTGGAAGACCTTTATTGTTGAGATAACAGGCCTTGCATATACCAGACCAATTGAACTAATGCCTGAACTGCAGCCAAGTAACAAAGCTGGCTTCCAGAGGTATAGCAGGAATTAATTCACACTGAAACTTGGCCAACAAGTCCAAGTACTGGCTGTCCACGTCCACCATGAGCAATAGCTGGGCTAGAGTCTGCCCTCTCACAACTGGGGTCCTTTTTGCTTGAGCTGCCTTGGCTGGGGCCCGTTTCCTCTTAGGAATAACCACCTGAACAGTCTGCTTTTTGGGCTGAAGAGATCTTAAAGTGCAGGAATGAACCATACTACTACCTGGGGTCCTGTAGGCGCTTTTAAACCCTGTCATCTAATCCAGTGGCAGGAAATGTTGCAATTTTCTAAAATGTGATGGATTTGATGGACATTAAATTTGAAGTCAGATCC
This sequence comes from Entomophthora muscae, assembly GCA_014839935.2. NCBI lineage: Eukaryota > Fungi > Entomophthoromycota > Entomophthoromycetes > Entomophthorales > Entomophthoraceae > Entomophthora > Entomophthora muscae. The sequence continues at coordinate 7,610 of QTSX02001562.1, read as the reverse complement.
AGAACATAATTACACATAGGCAATTGCTCAACAATTGATTAAGAACTAGTGGATACCAGAGAATTCTGGATTTCACTTGAATTCTCTTGGTGATTTGGCAATTCAGAGGTTACACAAAGGGGCAACAAACAAGGCCTTTGATTCTGGAATTAAGGCTCATACTTGGCGCTTGCGTCCAGAAACCTAAATGGAGGTGACATCAATAATCCAATCACCCAATCAATCCCTACTTCCCAGATGCAAAATCAATATCCTATATTGATATTTTGATTATGATAGTAATGCCAAACCTGGTCTAATTCCCCAGCCTTCCATCCCACCAATTTCCCCTCTACCAACTTTCCACCTCTCTATATATACTTGCTTTTTATATGAAATAAAGACAAGTTTTTACCCCCACATATTTTTCACTCCTATCTTGGTTTTACTACCCTGCATTCAGGTATAGTAATTAAACAATTACCCTGGGCTAATTCTTGCTAGCTATACCCAACAGTCCAGACTTACAACACCCTGGAGGGTCCCAAGTCTTTGCAAAAATTGACTTGACAGCAGGTTACCATCAAATTTGTATTAAACCAGAGAACATACCTAAAACAGCTTTCAGAACTAAGTATGGTTTATTTGAATTTGTTTTCCTCAACTTTGGCATTACAAATTCTCCAAGTACCTTTGTGACAATTATTAACAAAGTCTTTAAAGAACACATCAGCAAAAAGGCGATCATCTACCTTGACAACATAATCATATATAGCCTGGCTATTGAACAATACTGGAAAGATGTCCACATGGTCCTCAACACCCTTCAAGAAAAACAACTCATAGCCAAATCCTCAAAATGTGACTTCTTTTCTGCAGAAATCCCATTTTTAGAACATTAAAAGCAATGAAGGGATAAAAATAGACCCATAAAAGACACAAGTCATAACCAATATGCCAGCACCGCAAAATAAGAGTGAGCTTTGTACATTTCTAGGCATGGTAGCCTATGTCAGGAGATTCATCCCTGATTGGGGTGCCTTGACTGCTCCCTTATATGTGATCACAGGCAAGACAACAAAATTTGTATGGATACTATTAGAAGATCAACATCTCCAACAGTTAAGAGAGTGTATGGTCACTGCTCCTATATTACAGTATCAAAATTGTTAAGGAGTATACAAGCTAGAAACTGATGCCTCTGATTATGCCATAGGAGGAGTACTCAAAATTTAAACTTCTGAAAAGATCTTTCTCCCTGTAGAATATGAATCAAGAAAGTTGTCTGATGGTGAGCAAAGATATCTGATACATGACAAAGAGCTGATAGCTATTGTCTACTGTTTAATGAAGTGGTGATGCTACCTGGAAGGTGTACAGATATTCAAAGTGCTAACTGACCACAATCTATTGGTGTTCTTCAAGACTCAACAACATCTATCAAGAAGACAAGCTGAATGTATGAGCCTTATTCAAAGATACCCCATGACAATTGAATACAACCCAGGAAAAAAATGCTTACTGCAGACATCCTATCAAGGCTTACAGTAAACATGTCTTATGTGCTGATGGAGAACCCAATTGTTGTAACTTAATCAATGAGGATTCAGTATTTGGATTGGGGAAGAAAACAGTCTAATAGAAAGGGCAGGGTTAATAAGAATAATATAATGTTTATTATAGAATACTGCAATTAATTACTATATGGGGAAAGCCACCGGGCCACAAGGGGGTGGCATGGTGGCATGTTCCATGTAAGGATTGGGGCTGTCAGCAACCAATTCCTGACATAATTAATTATCCTCAAGGGATTGTTAATTTGTTTATAATTATGGTTTAGAGTTTCCTAAGAACATTTCAATAATTCCCCTGATTATTGTTTCACCTCCAGGGTATTGTGAAACTCAATATTATTCATCACCAAAAATCAACTGCAATGTTTCACTTTTGTGATCAACTGAGCTCAACCCCTTGCTCCTGATATGTAATAGATGTGATTGAGATCTCCTGATGTTGGACCTTATGGTTATTTTAATGAATAATGCCCTTCCTTGATTCTTGTTTGTTTAATAAAACCTTTATCCTGTTCCCAATTCCCAGATTTACTGCTTGCTACAATAGTTTGAAATAGGAAACCTAGCTAGTGCCTATAATGCTTATTAATAATATTGGTGGTGGCTTTGGTGTATTAGCTTTTCTACTATACATGCCTCTTTTTTTGATCTCCTAAAACACTGATTTGGTCCTCTTTGTTGTGTTCCTGCTATGAAGAATTTGAGCGCTACTGCTGGGTTGATGAAAATGGCCACCTTGCCTGAAATCAATATGGAATACCGGATGGAGTACAGAGACCTTATTCTGGTGAAGTGGGTCCCTGAAAGAGGCCAAGGAATAACTTGTGCAGGATCAGCAGGTTGAATTAGTAGTGCTCCTAATTAGGAGAAAGTACCCACAGTTTGACGTTGCCATCAGATTGGTCCATGCTGTTAGATACGTCAAGGGGCAGCTCATTGAGCGCCCCCTGTGTATTGTAAGATACGTTGGCAGGCAAGTCTGGAAACTTGGTTGAAACACAATTGGCCCATGTTAACCTTGGGAAATCTCTAAGAGGGGTTCCCACCTGGTACACCAATGTATATCCAAGAGAAAGTCGTCAAGAACAAACATCTGTTCAAAACTTATATGATATCCTACACTGTATACTACCAAGCAGCAATACTTTACCCTATGTTTTATAAATACAAAAGATTGTCACAATCCGTTGATACCATAGAAATCTGGGACACATCTGTAGCAGGAACTTGCATGAATATCTCAAGACACACTACTGGTTGCCCAAGATGCTGGAATAAATCAAGAAAGTATTAAATCAATGTGAATCTGTGAAAAGTACGCCTGCTCCAAGGCCCCCCAAATCATTAATAACAGTGTCAATCACACAGCCTTTCAAAGTGTGATCACTGGACATTGTGGGATCAATTCCCAGAGACAATAAAAACAAAAACTATATTATTACAGCTATTGACTATGCAACTACTTGGCCTACTGCACAAGATACAAACAAACACAAAGGAAACAATGAAACAACAATTTATTTGCAAAGGAATCATAGCTTAATTTGGGAAACCTGATTTCCTAATAACAGACAGAGGAACTGAACTTAAAGCTATTGACACCAATGTCTACCTTGCCAAAAACAGAATAAAGAACACCATAGCCAGCCCCTATCACCCATAAGCAAACAGAAGAGTTGAAATACTGAACAGGTCCCTTGAGAAGCCCTAAGTTATCTGCCAACAATCCAAAAGCCTGGGTTGACATGCTGCCAACAGTACTTATGGTATGCAGAACAAAAATTAACTGCAATACAGGAAAAAGCCTTTACTGTAAATTCAGAACCTAAAGGTAAAAATTTGGGATTGTCAAATTCTTTTGTGTGAACTCACCAACTTAATGGATTGATTTTCATACCAGAACAACTTTATTTTTTATATAAAAAGATGAAAAATATTCCAGTAAGTTGGTGAGTTCACACAAAAGAATTTGACAATCCCCCATTTTTATCTTTAGGTTCTGAATCTACAGTATGAACTTGTCTATGGGCATAAACGTGCCATTGTTAGTACTACATCAGGACCACAATTACCTCTGCTCAAGAAGGTACCAGACAAAAATGACCCTGACGTATAATGTGCCAGGAAGGACCAAGAGGACAATGAAAAAAGGGTTGAGAGAGAAGCAGTCCCACTACAACAAGAACACTTCCAAGTCAGCCACAAGATCTGGGTTGTTAACCACAACATACACAAGTTGGACCCAGGATTACGAGGACCAGGCATTGTCATGGAGGTCAAACCAAATAACACCTACCTCATCAAAGGTATTGGTGCTCAAACAGAACTCAAGTGTATGCACCATGACCGCCTCTGCCCATGCAAAGCAAGAACGGCATAACATAATTCCTGACTCCCTGTACCCAACGCAAAACTGGATCAATACCAAGCCCAAATTCCTGACACTCTTAAGAAAATTCCCAAGGTTCCACCTTCCAGCACCCCAGGAGGAGATGTTGCAACATCTTTGATTACTCCCTCTTGGGAAACTAATTCCCCAAGTGACCTGCCAAATGATTCCCTGACTAATCAATAAGTCAGTGACACAACTATCATTTGGCCATCTATTATGGGGATCAACCATTTTGAGTCCTAATTGGAACAACACTTGGACAGGCCACATGGTCTAGATGGAACATTACTCAGATAAGTCCCATGACTACCATGGCGTACATGGACGGGATGTGGCTTCCCATGATACTATATAATCCTCTATCTTCATATCAAATAAAGTATCATTCTCTTCTTAATTTTCCCCTTTATCTCATTTATTATACTTCTCAGAAGTATATACTCAACACACATTTGTTTGATGTATTTTATCTTTAGTTAGTTGAGTTATCTACAGTAGGAATACAAATCTTGCAAATTTAAATAAATCAAAAAAAGTCAACATTTAAATGGTTGATCTTATTAAATAGTTCAATTTTCACTCAGCTTAGTTGTCTGCAAATGTGATTTGAAATTTGGACCAAGGGTTTGACAATCCCACATTTCTGCTATTAGGTTCTGAATTTACAGTATCTAAATTCATTTGGAATCTGGAATATAAGTGTACAAGTTTGATTCATTCTTCTATTCACTTGTGGATTGGTGACTTTGAGTGAAGCTATATTTTTTACAAAGTGGTTGATATATTTGATGCTTCACAATATAAATACTAATAGATGTTTAACCTTTAATGTTGCTTAAATAATCTTGTGCTATTAATGTTTTATTCAGTGCATAACTTTTGTTTGCTCTGAGCTGACTTTGGTTCATCTATCTCAACAGCTGTGAAAAGTACAGTAGATCATAAGTTTGACATGAGAAATCCAGTGGGAGTTTTGAAACTTACTTGGTTGATTTGCTCTTAATGTATGCTTGCTTATAACAGTGAATGTAAAATATTATGTTTGAAGCCTAAAATATTCATACCTGTATATAAAGCTAGATCATTGTTTTAATAATTAAAATACTTGATCTGGCTCTTGGCTCATCTAAGAACTAATTGCCCACTGTTACATACTTGAATTTTGATAACGAATTATTAAAGTTATGATGGTTTGAGTTTGATACAGAAGTAAAGGTCAATTGGCTGCAATTCATCTTCATACAGTTTTATTGGAATTAAAACTTAATTTTCATTATTTCTTTATCACTTTGGCTTTAATGATTTTGGCAATAGGATTGTAAGCTGATTGGTCCATTTGCATCCCTTTTGTCAATAACGTCGACTCGATTAAATTTCATTTGTGAACTATATTCAAGGTAGCCCAGCATTTTATCGTAAGCCTATATAGCTATAGTCAGGATATTTTTTAGAGTATTTAGTTAACATGGGTGCATCGAGTTCTAAAGCTAAACCTGAGGAACCTCTTGTTTTTTATGCGCCTTCAAACTCAACAATTTCGGTTTGCCTATATTTTTTACATTTTTTAATATTTTAAGATGACTCCTGAGTTAATCAATGGCCTTCAGGGTAGATCCCCTCCCCCAAACTCAGAGAAACCTAAAGTAATTTAAACTTCAAACTCCTTTTAAAACTTGAAGCAGAGAGATAACCCCCTTTCTGGAACTGTGGATCCAGAGCAATTCGATCGTCTTGTAAATCAAAGAGTTCAAGAAGAGGTTGATCATCTTAAAAAAGAAGAAAGTGCAATTCTAAGCAATGTTCAAAGTCACAATTTTACTCACACCCAGGTTCTTCTTGAACATTTGGAAGATTTGAACAAGAAAAACAAAAAGTACAACGTTTTATGATTCGCTTGCTTATTTTTAAGGGTTCCAGTCAGAGAGCTTTCTTCCGATTTGAAAAACTCTAAGGAAGCTTTGATTGCATGCTACAAGTACGAAACTTGATATTCGCTTTCTAATGTTTAGGAATAATCCTAAGCGCACTCTGGACTGCTGGGCTGAAGTTGAAAGTTTTAGGGAAGCGACTTTACGTGCCCAACAGGTATTTCTTGATATTTTTTTCTAACTGACTTTTGTTAGAGCTACATTTCTTCGCAGTTGTGATCACCTGATAGTTCACAAGATTATTCTAAATGGTGGTCTTTGTTAACGTAACAGTCACTAAAGCTTCCAACCAAGTTCTGGCCTTTTCTATTTCAATTTACTTCACTTTTTGGTAAGTTTTTTATTCTTAATAGTGAATATGTTTCTTTAATTTTTAAAATTCATGTCTTAAGAGTTCTACTTTTGTTTACAAGCATAGTATGTTATTTAAATTTGCAGATCTTTTTATCAAAAGCTGACATTCTCTGGCTTTCTTGGCTAATGATTATGGTTTTTATTGTGAATTGACTTTACCAACATACTATAAGACAATAAATCTAGTTTTATATAAAATTATTTTTAAACAATGCCTACATTCAAAAAATTTGGTTTCAATTTATATAAAGTACCAAGCTTTTTTATTGCTCTACTGGCTTAAAACGATTTTGTTAACAATAGTAATAAATATAAGTAGAAAAAGTTCTAACTATTCCTTGGTAAACATAATGTTTTTTTTGATTTATAACAATCAATAAAGGTAATTTTAGCTGACATATTAGCTTTCTATGGTAGCCAAGTGATACATAATAAAGATATACACCCTTCTTAAGCTGTTTAAATAGAAGAACCAAGCCAAGTTCAATCGCACTGAAAAATACAGTAACTATTAAAACTAGACTTTGCTTTTATTTATATTTACCAATTTTTAACTACAACCTAAAACCTATCTCTTTGATGGGGGCATTTAAAAAGGTTGATAAGGTACTCTATGAAGCTAAATTTAAAGTTACAAACAAATTCTTAAATATTCCATTGCCTGATATTTGTACAAATTTATAAGAGAGATAAAAAATATGCCTGGCTAGTGTTGCAACATCTACATTTACTTCCTTTCAGGAAACTAATTCCCCGAGTGACTTGCCAGATGATTTCCCAACTAATCATTAAGTTAATGGCACTGTTATCATTTGACCATCTAATATGGGTTCAAACATTTCAAGTCCTAAGCAGAACACAACTTGGACAAGCCTTTGACAGAAAGAAGAACAATTACTTGGATAAGCCCCATGACTACCATGATGTACATGGACAGTATGTGGCTTTTCATGATACCTTATAATACCCTATATTCATATCAAATAAAGTATCATTCTCTTCTTAATTTCCCCTTTATCTCATTTATTATAAATCTCAGAAGTATATACTCAACAGTGATAGCACAGGTAGGTTATCCACACCTACACAACTTAAAGGAAAAATTCCTCCAAAGAAAAGTACCCAGCTGATGGCACTCCCCACTGGCTGGAGACGATGTGAAGGACAGGACATCCCAGCAGGGTTGGTTGTCTTCATCAATGTCCTTGTACCAACCAAACAGTACAACTTCCTCAGTACGCACGGAATCCTGAACCCACCTCTAATTCCCAAAACAACCAAAATACCCAACATCATGTTTCAACGCCTACGTTCAGCAGAAATTGGGACATTATCAGGACTACGCCATGAAAATGCCAACCTCTGGATTCAAAGCACACAAAA